>DWEJ01002243.1:0-11757 GCA_018245835.1 Mysoria sejanus stolli | reverse complement strand
ATTGCATGTTTGTGAGACTGGCCGCTATAAATAAATGAGTGTACTACACACCTCTGCCTACCTCTATGGGGCTTACAGGCGTGTCAATGTTAAAATGTATAATCAAAATATATGTACATTCAAAATTTAAAAAATCTACTATTTCGTTGGCCGTGTTGGTTGCAAGCGCGATTGCCGATCGGGTGGTCCTGGGTTCGATTCCCAAGTCGGGCAGTAATAAATTTTTCTAATATAGATTTTCTAGTTGTGGCTCAGAAACTGGATACATGCCCAGTGTATGACATAAGGCTCACCATCTATTCCATAGTGGGACGTAAAAGTAACTCGTAAAAGGTAGAAGTGTACTACAGTCCTGTTCTAACTTCTTCGCGGACTACAGACGTTGCAGATGTTTAAATTAAAATAGTTGTTAAAGTCATTCCAATGTCATCAAACCTAACCAATAATAAAAAATCCATGTAATTTTGATTCAAGAAATCATGCATTGTAACCTAATGTTTCATTGAATATGTTAAAAGACACAAAGCAGCTGTTGAAATTGGATGTGGCGAGCTGAAAAATTGACTCAGTGGTGCACCTTGAGACATGCCTATTTTTACCAATGGACTAATGTCTATCTACTAATGATATAAAGCATAAACAATACGCATTAGCAATTTGAACGCACTGCTGGAAAAAACCGACTGTTTCCTGATATACACTAAGTATATATTATGCTCTAGTACCACAGATTGTCCAGTTTTGGTAAAAATCAAATCAAGATAAGGCCAAAGATTTATTCGAATATCCAAAAAAAAAAACTATAAAACGGCAATAAACATTTTAGCAACGATGTTAACGTTGCAACAAACTCCACAGAATTAACAGCTGTACGTATTAATGGTATTCGACCACCATGGACAATTAAAGTTAACTGATCGTCAAACACGACACGCGGAAGTGATATTTGAATTCAAATGTTAGATCCCCATGACCTGATAGCTGACTCACTAATTATAACAATCGACGCCTGGCTCGTCTCACAGCCATTAAGCCAATCTAATCTTGTTAATTTAATCCGAAGCCGTTCCACCCACGCGGAGGAAGTCAATCATCAGCATTTTTAAGCGCCGTATTGGTTGGACGTGTTGCGTATCGCGACGCGTTAATGTTCGTGTCTGGTTATGACCTAAAATCGTCTAAAATGACCGAGGCTTCATGTATGAAACTTCTGAACGTACATGTGAGGAGGTAATGTAACAGGATAAATAGCGTTAGATATTTTTTATGAACCTGTTGGTTCTGTGGGAAGTTACTACGAATATTGAGCCGAAGATCGTGGGATGTGGTCAATAAACAAATAAATATATATTCTATATCATTCTAAATATATATTCTATATCATTGATCAAGTTTCTCTGCAATTTTCATGTCAACCTCAGCCCGTTAAATTTGCATTAAATACGTTTATGGCTATCAAAGGATTTTTATAACAATGCATACGTAATCTGATATAAGCTTTACCTTTTATAAAAACCTTAAGTGACATTATCAGTTGACGATTGTCGATGTAGCTCACGAAGGTTTGAGAACTTTTTGTCTTCGGTAATGTTTTAAAATGCTCAACCCTGAACCGCTGATTTGATTTTAATAGTTACCGATTTAATATCGATTCGTGACTGAATCGTAACGCTAATATGACGATCACGCCGATAAACGTTATTATAAATCAAGAGACGATAATGACATTTAGATGGTCCATAGTCTGAGAGCCACACATGAAATTGGTCACGATAAATAAAGGAATATTTCAGAATAGATATATTGTATTGCCTTAATCCTTTTCACTTTGAGATGGCAGTTAAATGTGGAAAAACAAAAGGGTTGTTCATAATGACGAATTAGTGTTTTATCGTTTGGTAGAAAACAAAAATGTTTAAAGAATACTAATGAAGATGAAGCTTGAGAATTTTTTTTTATCTTTAATGTTTTAACTAACTCATATTAAAGTAACTGTAGATTAAAACTTCATTCTATATATATTTAAAAAGTGCACTTTTTAAAATGTTTAGTGAATCACTAAAAAAATATGAACGTTTTAAAACTAAATATCACTTGCCACAATGCTAATGGAAAACGTCATGAGGAAACATACACACCTTATATTTCTTCATAATGTTCTATAAGGCTTATGAAGTCTTATCAACACGCATTTGGTTAACATGGTTGTATCATTATTCCTCTTATTCCAGGAGAAGATTAGTGTTCAATCGTAGAACGATGATGCCCTAATTTGGAGTTAATTCATATTCTTGATACCTAGACCAATAATGTAGCTGGCCCTCAGTTTATGATGAATTATTCTCATTATAATGGCGATTACATGGACGATTTTGTTAAATTTGATAAAAACGCTTTAATTATGCTGATTAAAGGTACTCAGAAGGTTGAGATAAAGAAATGAATAAAATGTTAAACGAAGTAAATTTTAATACCAATATGAGGCTTAATACCAATATACTGTCGCTGAGGGTATTGGAACATAGAAAGTAGATATTTTTTGATTCAATAATATCTTGAATCACTAGCACTAGCACTAGCACTAGCACTCAGTAGCACTGACCTTTTACGACCTTTTTCGACCTTTTTTCGAAGTTACTACGATCTCGCTGCAATCGGCGGATGCTCATGATTAAGGACCTCGTATAGGTCTGAAACTATTGGGGCTATCCCGAAAAACATACGTGAGTTAAGCCGACTTAATTCTTTATTATGTGACCCACTGACGCAATATTTAACAATAAAATAGACCTAGTCCAACACATTTTGATGATAAACAAAAATCAATACTTGGCATTAAATACTTTGTTATATTAATTGTAGAAAATGATATTATGATCCCTGGAGACTAAATTGATAATATTCCTATTAATAATGTGTTGTTAGTCTTTAGAATAATACAACAATAACAAAGTAGGCGCCTAACAGCAGAAACAGCAGTGGGACTATAAAATATCTGTAAACTATTACGAAGTTTTGTCTTAATAGGTTGTTCTACATCAAAGTAAAAGCACCGTGCTCTCTGAAATATTACTGCTATTAAATGTACTAGCAACAGTATGACAAAAAAGGGGATTGATCGCTATTCTCGAGATAAATTCCAAAGGGTCGTCAACTGATAATCAAACCAACTCACCATCATGCCGGACCAAATTATCGAACATCAATTCACACACGCAATCATTCGTTATAAAAATAATTGTAGACTCATATTCCGGCGATCTCGATATCTCAGAGGCCTACCTACTATTAAAATCGAATTATTAACGACCAGACTATTAGATCTCCTTCCCTCCTCTTGCTTCAAATAAATGTACAGCTTACGCTGTAATGAGAGAGCCGTCCAAGTTCCATCTATATTGGTAAAAATTGGTTGTAAATTACACCACAAGATGGCGTTAGTAAAAGATGCGCGAGAGTCGCTCGCTCGTTGCGAGATTAGTAGCGACATCTATTGAGGAGTAGACATAGAATAATTATTAATGGTCCAGTATTATCTTTATATTCCCTTGAATACCCTAACCAGTTTCCTGAGTTTTATAATGGCTATGAATTATGAATATAAAATGGTGATGTACAGAAGATAAACGTACAACATGTAAAATTATTACTGTATTAAATAAAGTAAGAAATACAAGGTATGATGTAAGTGTTGTAGTATGCAGTAGGTGAGGAATATTATCATCAGTTATAACTTTTATTATTAATACATTTTGTTTTATTTTTGCATATACTTTACCTCAGTCTACTTTGAATTTTTTATTTCTTTTATAAAGATAAGATCCACTGCTCATAAATAAATCCCTTGGATCATTTATAAATATGTTTGTATGATTATAATTTTATCTTTAAATATGTGAAATAATAAAAAAAGCTATGAAAAAATTGTTGTTGCTTTGAATTAACCGTGGCTAAGTTATAATTACCATTAATTTATTTCAATACGGCATTAATTAAGGCCTTGCACGAATTATAATATATGAGTGGTATAAGTACATGATTTTTCTATAATTTAGCATCGTCTCATTTCAAACATTTAGATAAACAATGAAGTTATTCTAAATAGGCTCGACAAAACTTACGAATCATTAGTAAAATAATTGACGTAAGCGATATCAAAAAGTTGAAAAAAGAATTAGGAAAAATATTGAATAGTTTGAAATCCGTCAACGTCTTATTAACTAGCGACGAAGGGAATTCTGAGATTTAATGTGTCAACAGCACTCCGGATACAATATAACTCAAGACACAAAACGATTACAATGTCTTTGCTCAGCGGATTCATAACTTGAAACTTCAATTGACTTTTGTTTAATACTAAAATTTTTACTTCATCATTAATTGCGCGAGTATTTTTTATTTATATCAAAAGATAAGATAAGGTAATTATTACATAAATTATACGAGTATACAATAGCTGAAACCAATTAGAAACAAAAACTAAATTATTTCTCAATAGCCAATATAAAATCACTCTAAAAGTCCAATAACATCACTCTGTTATTGGACTGTTTTATCTTCGAATATGTTATTAAATAAGTGACTTTATATTTGCCCATATTTCATGTATGTTCATTAAACGTTACTTCACGTCTGTAATCTCCGAAGAGGTAGGCAGAGGAATGCAGAACACTCCCACAATTCACCAGTTACGTTCATTATTATCTTTACTTGGTACCATTACCTAAATTATTTCCTTTATTTGTTAAATGTTTCATTTTAACTAACTAACTTTTAACTAACTGCCACCATTACCTAAACCAACCAGTACCTACATCGTAGCATGCAGCCTAAGCTTGCGTTAATAATGTAAACACCATTCCGTTAACAGTACCAATCGTCCCATCAGTGTGACATGTTATTAATGTGCCAATGACTCTCATCACGTCCCCAGATCGTGCATGACTCATGCTGTAATTTGAGAATTTTAAACGAATATCATCTGCTCCCACGTTTGGAGCTATAAAGATAATTTTAATACAAAGCCGGAGCACGCGCGGCGCTCGCAAACTCGAGTCATGACGAGATAAAAATCGTATGCGCTCGCGCAGAACGGGTTTCTTTTCATTATCAGTTCGATCGAGTAGGCGTGGTTTGTGCCCTTCTCTTCGCTATACCGGTCTCGCTCCTATTCTACTCTTTACATTGGTGAAACAGAGATGGAATGTTTTCACGCTTGATCGATTCGATTGACGGTTCGAGTCGTATGTATGATTGTACGTCGGTATATAATTTTCTCGGAAGCTTCAACTGGTCGACGTCTAGTTTTCGAATGCTGGATCTTGTTTAACAAGTTAACAAGCAAACGTGTTGTTATGTGAAGAACGCGCAGTGTTGGTTTCCAATTAGGATGCTGTTTGAGTATCTAAATGCACATTATTGTGTTCAAATCAGATACATTAGTATTTTATTTACTTACGAAACCAGTCAACAATAGAATAACATAATGATTAATGTTACCTTGAATAGTATGACTTTTGCAATAGTGTTGTAATATAATAAAATGTATTATGTCAACTTTAATTTATTTAAGTTAATCAGTGTTTTGAATACATAAGTTCCTCAAAACTGCATCGTACAAAGTAGGTACGTTCTTCGTTAGTAATTTTATATTTCAATAGGTTTACGTTATTAGGTTGTCAACATTAGAAATTGACATCTGGCCTTCTTACGAGTACATTTATCAACAATTAATCCCATTAAAATTTTTTTTTCCTAATACCTAGCATAATATAGGTACGTGGAATGAAGTTAAATTTACTACAAAAACAGATGAACCACATGCAAAAACATGTGTGCCTCGACATAGATACCTATATATATTTCGAAAAAAGATTTAAAAACATTTAAAAGCTCACACCGGGGACGTAACGATCTCTATTGCAAATGTAGTGTATCAATCTCCTTCATCTAGCAATTAGCGTGCGACAGTTCCACACCATTATCGGAATCCGTCACAGATTGCATCTTTAAGGTCGATATTACTGTCTAATATTAGCTTGGAACTAAAATAGTTATTAAAATTTGGATTGGTTCTCAAGATCCGAGTCCAAAATCTTATAAACGAATAACTAAGTTAACATGTTATTTTCATCACTATCCTTAAAAAGTCTATGCTAATAATTTTGATAAACGATTTATAGAATCTCAACGTATCGATAAACATTATAATACCCCTGTTAAATGATAATATAATTAATTACTGCATATCTGAAAAGAAAATAATTGTGATCATTAAAATTCATAACGCAATAATGTCATTGTTCATGTAGTGAACTGCAAGTACTCACTAAAGTAGCGGTGTCATTAAACGACCCTGACACACTCCCTATACAAAAGTTATAATTTTTTCACATGATCATCATGAATACATTGTTTCTAGTAAAATCGTTGGTGTTAACAGTTTTTGATCTCCGAATGCCATTCACGAATCTGTGACGTTTCGCTCCGGTGGCTGAAGCGGCGTAATTTTTATCGCTTCACATCTAAAAGTTCGCGATTAATGATCCGCTTCGTCTAGTCATACGGTTTGCCGAATGCCGTAAAAACGCGCAATTCTGTTCGAGCCACAGATCTACTATGTTTGAATGTGGCATATTTCATTGTTTTCATGTACATATTTATATAAATCTTTATACCATGATCTTTAAACTTATCGAGTATTAGAATTGATTTCAAGGTTTCTTGTACATAGCGTGCATATATATTTATAGCGTGCATATAATTTGATATAATAATTTATTAAATATATCCATATAATTTTAATATCACTATTAATAACATAGATGTTAACATTATTAAAGAATTTAAAACGCCTTTTATAAAGTAGAATTGATATTTTCGTTACGAATTACTAGCAGATTACAGTGTTAGATATATGTACATAGGTATCAATTTATTACTCATTATTAAATATTACAATTTATTTTTGTATTTATATTTGTTAAGTAAGTAACATATTAAACATTATAAGCGATACTGTAGTCGTGAGAATAGAGTATCTATTACGTTACTACATAAACCAGAACTGACCGCGAAACATTGTTATTTAATATTAAGTAGGTACGCCCTTGTTGAGCCGTTAGTTAAATGTGTTAAATGAGACAAAACATTATTTATTCAACCTTAAAATTTCTTCTATACGCCTTAAGTAGTCGAGTTGTTACAACCACGATTGCTGGTCAAGAAATCCTGGGTTAAATCATGGGTCCATTTTTCTAACTTAAAATGGGATTTACCAGTAATGGCTCAGAGTCTGGATTTGTGATGAATGTATGGCAATAAACTCCATAGTGGGACGTAAACATAACAGGTGAAACGTGGGAGTGTACTGCACTCATTTGCTTACCTCTTCAATGATTATATTGGGATGTTACGGTTTATTGAATCTGCTGCTTTTGACTAACAAGATAATAAAATCTCTATGTGCTGTACGAAATACACCGTGCTCATATCTCTAAATACATTATCCAAGGCATACCACATCCAAACACGCCAAGCATCCATCTCCCACATCTATACCCCGACCTTTAATTGCTGCCATCTTGATACGGCTGCTACATCGAGCGGCAAAATGGGTTTTTCGCGGCAGCGCAACTTTGTATGCGAACATTATCGGATTTACCAGCGAATGTATGTTCCTATGTAGATTTTGTATCACATTCCCTACAGTATATATGCTCGCTCTATTTGTATGTGTATCATTATACACATAATTAAACATCATAATTGTGATAAAGAGGTGGTGGCCAAATTACTATTGTAGCGTGATCATTAAATTATAATAATGATACATTTATTCTAGCTTGATAATTAAGTGATAATTGGTAAATTTGCATTTATTTTCAAGCCGCTCTGGATCAGCATGGTGGATTGTGCCCTAGGCATCGCCCACTGACAGGAGATTCTAACCTAGCAGTGCCAAGTAAATAGTATTCATCTGTTGATGTAATTACATTTCTATTTGTTATATTTATATTGTTAACAAAACCGTATTCTATCTGACCAATCCGTTGATTCAGTGGCAATGAACCTGCCTGCTAAACCAAGGATTACGAGTTCGATTTCCATCCAGAATATGACTTTTCTGTAATGAGCGCAAGTGTAAGTTCTATGTATAGAATGAAAAATATATCCATATGAGGAGGTGATTTATGGACTTTAATGTAATTTACCAGCTGTCTGGTTACCAAAGCACATGATCTGCTGGAGAAGCGGAAGTTAGAGCGTGGTGGCGTTGTTATGGAAGGCCGATGTCCAGCGATAGATTGATAAAAGCGGATGAAAAAGAAAATGTTTAAAGGGATAGCAAGGAAATTTTTAATCATGTTGAATTCCGTACGTTTAATCAACTGATATAAACTGCTTGTTAATTAAACAACTATTGAAATTAACCGACTGAAAATATGCAAATGATATCCAAGTATGAATGCATTCACTAACAATGCAAGTGAAATAACGTTGAACAATTCCGTTGCAATCTCAGGGGCATCCAGGGAGATCTGTTGACTTGCACTCGGTGACTACAGGTGGCGACCCAACCAATCAGGCGCATTTACATTTCTAGATTGTTTAGTTCAATAAAATTATTTATTTATTTATTTAGAATGCTACACTATATTAATTTGTTATTGGGGGAGATAATACAAAATACATTTACCCGTTTTATGCTACGGGGGTTGTAAATATACTTTATGGATACCTAAAATGAAATGCTTGCTACCCTTAGATTTTTTATTTAATATTAAATAGGGCTATGATTTACATTCAGTAGAATCTAAAATTATTGTTTTACTTTTTTTAGTCGTGATATATTGTATGATAATGAAAATCGATTTTTCCACTTTCAGATACGGAATATAAAATCATCATCATCATCATCAGTCCATTCCTGTCCACTGCTGGACACAGGCCTCTCCAATAGTACACCACTGAGCTCGATCTTCAGCTCTTCGCATCCAACTGCTGCAAAATAATTATTGTGATTTAAGATTACAAAAACGTTAACTACAAATTTAATAAACACTAATACAAAAGATTTAGCCTATATGCAATATTGTTACAAGCTTCTTGTTTAATTATTTTGAAGTATTTTTCGTTTGATAAAATCATCTACATTTAACTGGTTTATAGGTATGCCATGTATTTTATAGGATTCTTACATTGTATTAGGCAGTATTATAAAATAAACATTCTAGTTTCATTCCAGTAACTTGCCTGATAGGAACGAGGCTGCGATCCAGGCAATCTCTCAGGAATAACGCAGCGACAGAATTATCCGAGTACAAGCGTTCGATCTGTCTTCACCGGCTCCCCGATGCGGGATCTTCCATTATGCACCAATGAATTCTTGATCGTTGCTATTATTCTGAATGAAGTTCAGTTAGTATTAAATTGTATGAGAATTATTTTAGTTTAACGATTAAGTGAATTGGATGAATGAGCATATTGAAGCCGGTAGCGATGACGCGTTTTAGAGGAGGCTGTGGTACAATGGTGAACTAATACAGGCTGATAATGATGTCGAAGATGGTAACGGTGTCGATCGTTTTGGTGATGAAAGTAATAGGGAAGTTAACTAAAAATGTTACAATTTCTGATGGTCATGGCGGTTTACAGAATCTATTAGAGATACAAAATAGCTTCATTGAAAGTACTGTAGTATTTTAGTATAAGAGATGTAATATGACAACGTATAAGGCCATGACGCGTGATAACTTAGTCAATGACATATGGTCTGAACTGTGTTTTACTATTCTTAAAGTGATATTTATGGTATATTAATGTTAGTATTGGTGGAGAGGTCCTAAGTTCGGACACTAATGGGTTTTTCTAACAAGGATCTCTAGGACTTACACCTGGTATATGGTAATAGACTCACATTCTATTGTAGGACATAAATCGTGGTGGTAGAAGTATACTACATTCCTCTGCCGACCTCTGCGGGAATTACAGGCGTGATGACACGGAAGTATTGGAAAGTAAGTGGTGATGTAACAAAGAAATACAATTAGTCTCCGAAGTGTTCCTTGTGTAGAATTCTAAAAGCAATACAATAAATATTACAACATAAATATACAAGTGAAGGTATCTTTAAAAATGGAACACCGAAACGAAACATCAAACGATGTAACAGAACAATGCGATATTGGATCAAAACCAGTGGTTAATTCATTCATCCAAATCGGTATCGCCGTCCAAATAACTAATCGCCCATGTCTCGCCGATGAACAAACACAATAACAACTTTATCACAGAGCAGCAAAGTATATATTTTCAAATCTCATTTGAATTATATTTTTGTCAATTACACGTAAGACTTTGTCTAGTTCCTGATGCTTTCGCAATGACCTTTATTTATAAGACTCTAAAGGTGATATTCAAAAATTCGCCAATACATTTAAAATGGTTGTCGCATTCTAAATACCTTTTAATAACACACGTTTTTCAAGTTTGTTCGACAAGCACTACATACGATTTGAATCGTTTGGTGGAGACGCTTGGGGCTATCTCTTATTTATAACACAGAGTAGTTTCACACAGATATCAAATTTTATCAAGGCCCATTTGAGGTATAGTTTGACGTGGCTTGCCTAGGCATAGTTACATGACCTGGCCGCCTAAGAGTGGGAGTAGGAGAAGCTGTGTTCTGCGATCCCCAACCCGCTTGCCCACTGTGGGGGTTACGAGCAAACGCCTCAGGGGAGGCCTATGTCCAACATGAACTGAGACTAGCTGAGGATGGAGATGATGGTATAATGAATGTTAATATAAATATAATAAATGTTATTATGTGTATTACGAAAATTTCTTTATTACTCTATGCACAAACCGATGTACAGCTTTGGACCTTTCAATCATTATCCGTATACGGTATATAATTATTTCGATGCGCATTCAAAGTTCTAGCTGATGAGCCCCGAGGCTCACCCTATACGTTTCAGTTAAAAAGTGCGGCACAAAAAAATACGTTTTAATTGCCGTAAGATATTAATTTCGGACGTCTGGCGTTTGAATGGTAATTATTTAATTTGTTTGTCCGTGAAAACAAAAAATACATCGAAACTCTCTGAAGGGAGAACGATGCGTTTGATTTTTTATCGACATTTTTTTAGGGTCGCGGGTTGAATTCTCGCTCGAATTTGGTGAAACGAAAGAATTCACTCGGTGACGTGTATGATCCTTTGACAGATACTCACGAAACAGCACGGTTGTCAGAGTTCAAAATGACATTAAGCAATGATTTTTGTTGCAGTGCAAGCAAGCAATTGTGGCAGTTTTATAGTAAGTTCTAGAAAAGTCCAGAATATCTGGCTTAGATTTGATAGAATTGCTTTTTACACGAAGAAATTTACGTACGAACAAACAAGCAGTAGTGACGTACAATAGTTGCGTATATCAAAAAACTTTTAGAAGCGACTTTGAATAGGACTATAGGGTTGCGATTGCTAGTATTAGTTTAGTTAGAATTAATAAGATTGTTATTAATACACTGCAGGAATAAGTTTGGTGCATTATAATTGTTACATTTGACATATTGATCAATATAGTCCACAAAACCGGCCTGCGTGTATGAAGAAAAAGAATGCAGAAGCAAGATTCATTCAAGCGTCAAGATTCGCATGGATTAAAATATTTGACAAACGATGATCTCTGCCAAAGCCATATGAAATCTAAATTGTGTATATAATAATATTTTACTGCAAAGTATGGGTGCAG
>DWEJ01002242.1:0-11758 GCA_018245835.1 Mysoria sejanus stolli | reverse complement strand
CGCGGTGTGGCGGGGGAGGGCGACAGTGTCGATAGATGCTTTTTTACGTAATAGCTGATGCTATGCTGCTGCTGATAGCTGCTATTTTACGTAAAAACTGATTTCCACCCGAAGCCGCGGGCACAGCTAGTCTGTCATAAAGGTGTAAGGCGTTTGAAATCATTATTGTGAAATATTTGTGGGCTTGCTTACGATATATTTTTTAACTGTTACCAATCATATTTAGTTGTAAAAGAGTTATCTGTGCACCATACCAATATTTGAATCCAACATCCCGAAATTCGAACCACTACAGTAAATCATTACTGAATGGCTGTAGGGATCCGCTATTCGCTGTGGCATTATAATCGCCGAACGAAGTCGAAAAAAGAAATTTTATTACAAAGGTACCTTCTGGGTGTAATGTAGAGTAACGTATAGCCGTATAGTACAGCGTAGTGTGGAGTGGTATTTCAGTGTTGTTATCACAAAAAATAATTACAATCTACAAATTTCAAGGGAAATAGGTCAATGTCGATCTTTCCATATTATAGACACTATTTTTTATTTTGAAATTCTATTTTATTATTTCAGCTCTTGTGACGTCAATGGTTTTTATATCTGTTACGTCATAAATGATTTACAATAATAATAAACTTTTGACTACTATTTTGAATTTACAATAATAATCAACGTAATTATCAAGAAATTTTTTTTTTTCAATAATTTATGAATTCGTGTATCTCGTGTATATAGACACGAAGGTAGGAATATCCGATAATAAAAGATAATATACTAGATGAGAATATGTAATTTTAGATTTACTATGTTCCAAAATTATTTTTCCTTAATAACATGTTACACAATGTAACAAGTGTAGGTACAGCTACACCTGTTACATTGTGTAAAATACAAACTTTTTTTTGTCGTCTCGGATCTCAATGTTTATTGAGCTCTTTATGTCAATCAGTTCCAATGCCTTGTGCGAACATATCTATTTATTACCCAATCAATATAATAATAAACTGATTTAGTTGAGTGGTAACGATGGAAGTTAACTTCGCGGCACGCAAATCTCAGGGCCGCGCAAAGGTGGCCGTGCGACGGGAACTACTCGAAATGTCAAAAAAATTAACATTTTAATAGTGAAACTGCCGATATTACAGTATATGTTTAGTTAATTACTTTTATAGTATTTTTAATCGTCCAATTTCAGTAATATTTAGTTATGATAATTGCCAGTTTAAGTAGTACGGTTATATATATTGTAAATCCGAAAATCCGACATTCTCGTTTGCAGAGAGTATCAACTGGTATTAGTATTACGGTAATAAAAAAATCATTTTTTTTCAAATGTAAATCGTTTTTGGAATCTTAGTTATTTCGTTGTCAAACTGCATATGTGGGTACGGACGTAATTTGGGTCGTTGTGATTTTTAAGCAATTGTTCTTATTTGACCCATATACATACGTACGGTGGCCTATCGATTTTCTCTTGTGCTATACAGACACTGTAACGGACAAAGACGATTAAGGATATTATGAGTTAGGGTTTCATATTTATAAAGGAATGATAAACACCCACAAAAAACTAAAACTAATGTGTCTTTCTCTAATTTGGATGTTTTGATCTATTTTCTGGAAGCTTTGGGGTAAATCAAATATTGTGAATGATATGATGGGTAAACTTAAATTTGGGCCCTGCAGCATTGAAAGCTGGATTTTTGGGAAGCTTCCCATAACATTTTTTTAATTATACGACGGGTTAAAATTTGTTTAATTTTAATATACACTAAAACGCGACCTTGATTGGCCGTGAAAATACCCACTGTTAGTGATAGCGACATTCCTCTACATAGATTTTAATATTAAATGTATGGAGCGTTAGAAAACAATGGCTGCAGTTTCCCAACTACGTTGTGACACTATAGCTTCCTGGCGCTAACTTTGAGGATCTGCAAGCCGTGAAAGTGATAAATATTTATTCATAGTTATTTTTAGAAGTAAATTCAAAATGTCAGGTGTGCCTTGATAAATCTTAGTTTAATTCACGTACGTTTTTGATCTAGGTATACGAAGGGTTTAGGAGAAGGGGTTAGGTATAATACCTAGTATTTATTCGCTATCCGATTGATAGCGTTCTAAATGACGCATGTCTATAAATTGCCTGTTCACCCTTGCTTTGTTTAGTCCTCGGATAACCTAGGCCATATAAATGTGTATAGATCGGAGTAGCCCAACTAACCTAGACAGTTACGTGAGCAAAGCCGGTAAATATTTTAATCATGTATTGTGAGATTTCACCAAATCTTTACTGTTAATATTATGTACATGCATTAGAACATTTTCACATTACTACGTTAAGTCTAATATAAGGAGTATCGGCACTATGTTCTCTACTCAATTGAATCGATCTCGAAGAAATTATGCGTTACTAATGACATCTTACATGTATTTCGAATGTTTTAGGCGCGTATGACGTCACACTAAATGGCGTCCACTTTGTACCCTAATGATAACTTTATTTTCTTCATAAAACTATACATATGATACTTGTGAAAATATAAAAAAATGTAGCTGTTTAAACTTACAATTTACAACACATGAACAATTTACTTTACTTAAATAATTTAATACAAGTTTGTAATAAGGTAATGTTGTGTTTCCGTGATAATAAACATTATACAAGGGAACGTAAACAACTCTGTTGGTATTTTAACTTTTCAATATTTATCCGGATCTACATGATATTTTTTTGTTTAAAAGCAATTATATTAGCTTACATTATTAAAAATATTTTATTTTTAATTTTATAATGAATAATGCAGAATAATAAATTGTAATTATTACAATGCGTTGTTAATCGAATATCAAACTAATATTGTTAATGCAATATTAGTTTGATATTCGACTTATTGCACGCACAAAGAACTTTACGAAATCCTTATTACAAAATCATGTCCAATTTACCCTTCACTTATGTTCTTAGGCGTTACGTTAGTGTGGCAACACCGAAACGCGACAAGACACGTTGCGTTAAACGTACATCGAAATTTTCTTTGTGTTCCAACGTACACGCAATCAGCAGGGTGTGGTTGCAATGAGTCCTTGGCCCACATTCGGTTGCACCCCCGCCCCAGTTGAGCGCTTGAAGCGCTAGCGATCGTTCATTGAAAGGGAGTTACGAGGTCGCTGCAGCGGCTGAATGAGTAACTCGCGTTCTATATTTAAAAGCAGGGCGTAGCAACAGCCAACGAAATAGGGCAAGAGCGATTTGCTCTGTTTATATGAAACTTTACACGGTATCTGTGCTGCTCTGGTACTAGGATACATTTTATTAATTAGGATTTCATAATGATACTACGCACTTAGTAACAGGAATATTATAAATAATATACTATTGCAATACTACTTTGTAAGAAACGTGTAATGTTGATGTTTTGAACGCAGAATAATACAAAAACAGCTCGATGCAAGGGTAATATTAAATGCGTTTTTAATGTATGTACATAAAAATTTCATGACATGAGGTCAATGTATTTATATACTTTCAATTTCTCAGTTAGAATTATTTATTAATTTATTATTAATGATTTCGCAGTTAGTTATTGTGAATGTCGGGCGAAATGAAAATATTTGTTAGTAGGCAATTGAAATGGATTATTGAATGTCACATTTTGTATGTCACGGTCAAAGATCAATCATAGCTAAGAATTCACGTGACTTTAGAACTTAACTGGTATCAGTACTATATGTATCTTATGTTGCAATGTTCGGATAAAAAAATCTATCTCGTTTTTTCTACTCTAAAATTTGAAACGTAACTCTGTTGTTATAAAATTATTATTATGCATCCTAAACCAATATATTTGCACAAATTTATTACAGTATGTATAAATTGTTTTGAATATTCTCTGGCCTAAAAATAATAACGTTCTAAATTTTTGTTGATAGTAATATTTAATGATTTGTAACATAGCATAATATGTAATATAAAATATTTATTTGAATAGTTTTACATATAAGTATGTAATGTGTAATATTTATATCGTAATATTGGACGGTGCAATATTTATTCTACTTTTATTTACTAAATGATATTATATATTTACTAAATGATGTATTTTGTACCTGTGAAAAAAAGTACCACACATTTTTCAGTTCAATGATTGGTCTGTTGACGTCAGATGGAACGTTTTTCTAAATTGTTCTTATCAACATTGTTTATGTTGTAACACAGCAGGAGCGTGCTTGAGAAATGTATTTCTAATTATTCTCACTCTCTCGCTTTTTTCTTTCCTCCCCTCCCCTCCAGTCGTAATGTAAAAACAAAACAAAACAATGCTAAGTGTACGCGCTAGGTCGTGCTCTGTAACGCTCTCTTGCTGACAAGACGTCTTAGCTTAATTGTGGTGTCCACTTAAAACTGTATTCTTCGTGGCTCGGAAAGAGAAATACTCTTTTCAAAATTGTATTTTCTTTTAAGTGGTACCAGACAGGATCTTACATTACTTAGTTCTTCTTGAACAAATTATATATAGTCTATTGTTAATTATTGAACAAAATTTTATCGCCACAATAAATCGTTTAAAAATTTCAATTTTATTAATTTACAGGATAGATCAAATGGAATTAAAATTAGCTCTTTAATGATGCGTGTTCCTATACAGTAGCCGGATCAGCTGAGATGAGGCCCATTCGATTCCCATCTGAGCCCCACCCAGTACATATATTTGTGTGATTAATGTTTGGTCTATATTTGTGAGTAATTTCTCCCATGTGTCACCGCTGTTTTTTGCTTATTATTAATAAAAAGATATAGATAACGCGTAAGACGTCAAGAGCTGGATAATCTTTGACAGGTATATTTGTGCTATGGGCATATTAAAGTGTTCTGCAATGGGATATTCTATTGTGTATGTACCTTGGACATTATCTGCATACCTTGCCACTGTATTGACGTATAATATTGCTGCCCACAGATGCACAGTAGCGAGAGCACACCAGCGCCAGCGACGGGCCCCGCGCTGCTCCTCCAGCTCGGTAGGCTCGTGGTCCGCGCCCGCAGCGCCAGCCCTGCGCGCAAGCTCCGCCGCCCATCCACCAGCCACCAGGTAATCGCCCACTATCAGACCACATGAGTAGGATGCACCAGACCAGTACTAGATATGAGTATAGTATAATTGATTACTACTACACGTCAGTAGAAACAAAGAGGTTTGTAAGTTATGTTTTCCACGTAAACACTATATACTATATATATTGATGTGTATACTACATGTATACACATCAATACATACACACAATATACGTACCTACGTACATAATGTAAATAACTACATTTAATACATAATTATCGTTGCCGCGTGTGGTTCAAAGTTCAGTACAGTTGGTGTCAGGAGCGGGTCAGGCGGTCCTTTTTAATTAAGGGCATGACCAATTGGATGCTAAGTAGATGTGACCTCGTAGTTGATTCTTTATAAAATATCGCAGTGCTGTAATTATGTCGCAACGTCTATATGAAAGAAAAAAGATTTTTTTTAACTTGTCGCTATGAAAACTTAAAATTTTCAAAAACTGGAAAATTATTGCCTTCATTCCAAATTGACTTCTCACTGGATCTCCACGTTTAAGGTGTTAAGTAAGAAGCTGTTTCGTCTATTTTTACAATTGTGTGTGTGTGTGTGTATGTGCGTGCGTGCGTGCGTGCGTGCGTGCGTGTGTGCGTTTGTTGGAGTACCTGTGTGCGTGTGTATACCTTTCATAATGGAAATAATGTAAGGAAAAAATGTATGTTTCTACTTATGAGATGTTTACGTAGCCTGTCATGAGTCGTTATTTTAGTGTACGTCTAGAAATGATAGAAAGAGATATGATAAGTATAAGTATATATTATAATTATGTTTGTGATAAATTTATCACTGCATACGATGATTACGAGAACAAACTATAATTGAAATACATACTAATATCAGCAGCGTGTGACGATGAGGACATATAGCGCGGTGATGTCACACACCCATGGATTTTTCCATGGATTATTAACAAGGTGGGAAGCAAGTCCAGACACGTTGTTTAACAATATTGTGTTAGACGAGACGACCCTCTCACTCGATGTTAATCATTCGCTATCGTTCGACTGGCAATAATTTTCACTATAAATTCTATGTACATAGAATGTTGATTACAAAATTATAGAAAATTTGTTCAGTCAGCACATCGGCGATCCTATTCCTTATGTTTTCCAAATTTTTTTCTCAGTGTCATCTAAATAATATGTTTTTCTCTATTGCATCTAAATTTACTTTTTTCTCAATTGCATCTAAATAATTGTTTTTTTTTTTCAATTGCATCTGAAACAATTGTATTTCTTAATTGCATCTAACCAATTGTTTTTCTCATTGTGTTCATTCCGTTTTCCAGGTGCTAGTGCAGCCGAGGTCGGAGAGCCAGCCGCGGCCCGGCGTCGAGGTGCAACTCAGCGACCACGTGCACGCGCTGTGGCATGAGCAGATACCAATTTGTATTGAGGTCAGTCATAACTACACCGCTATCAGGACATGCTTTTAAGAAGAATTTTAACCGTCTAAAGTTTTACACAGACTTCTGTAAACTAAAAGAACGTATTTCTTGTCCTCCTAGCAGTTTTATTGTCCTTGGAACGTGCTTCTTATAATTCTTTTCGTTGTTTTTTTACACTCAGAAAATACTATAATTGTTTCAAAACTTACTATGATAGAATCATTAATAATATCGTTGAGATTATTCGTCTCGCTGACTTTTAGTTTGAATTTCACACTTCAGTATTATTAACAAATGGGCATACTTGTACCGCTGTATATTTACCGGTCACTACGATTCATATACATTTTTGCGTACGTGAAATCTTTATAGACTTTACTGTCCCAAATGACGAAAAATTTACATTTGTGCTGTTCGAATCGAAATACAGCATTGAAATTGTGACAGTTGTATAACAGTTGCAGTATCTAACATTGCACAGAATGAAACTCATTACGTCACGAACAGAGAGATCTTGTGTAGTCTGTTGGCATCTATTCATGATCTGTTCTTAACGGTAGTATAGAAAGTTGGACAAGCTTTATCGCTCGCCGGCCTTCAGTAGAAGAGTGCACTCGAGGAACAAGACCAAAAGTTGATATCACTTGACCGTTGTCTCATGTTTAATTCAATTCTTCCGATGGTTTTAATAATGTTAGATGCTTCATTGTGATCAATATTTTGTGTGAAAGAAACGCTTTGTATTTGTAATCAATATAGCGTTTCCCTTGTATTTTGCCGAAGGGCTACGCGGAAATCTAGTCCTATGCCAATCATGTTATACAATCCACCATGGATAGAAGGTTAGCCTATTGCAAGACTCCTAACTACTACTGAGAATTTCATGTTTGAAAAGCCAAAGAATACTGTGCCAGATCCGGTGATGTCGATCACCTCTTCACCGGCAATTGTGCTACCAAGCACAAGACTAACAAAGCAGTCAAACTAAATATCTGGCTTAAGGAAACCCCTATGTCACATAGTGGATGTTGTTTTAGGTCTTACTCGCCCCGGAATGCCAGGAGTGCTTCGCCGCGCTGTGCCGCCTGGAGGAGGAGGCCACGTACGACAAGCTACACGCGCAGCAGCGAGCCCTGCTGCTCGAGCGCTGGACCATGAGAGCCTTGGTTAACAAGTCAGTTTGTTTCTAGTTGCAATACATTCACGTATGTGGTCTCAGTAAACTCAAGCCCCATACGTATGCATCTCCACTAATAGGATATTATAATTTTTTCTTCAACGTCATCATCATTGTAATCAGCTTTCCCATATTTTTCTGTTGCTGACTCTATTTTCATGTTATCCTCTTAGCTGTAATCAATTGTCTTGTGCATGTCTCTTGGTGTATAAAAATGAAAATCTATTCAATTCTAGTTTTTGTAATGGTCTAATATATTTTGCCTTTGTATCTTTGTCGTGAAATCTGGAATATTTAATTTATCCCGAAGTGTTTCGTTTTTTTAACCAAATTATTTCACCAACGCTTATTAGTAGATACATATACTTTTCAATACACTTTTTCGGGTACAAGGTATTACTATTTTACATACTTATGTATTTATTAATGTATTGTTCCAGAACCCATGACGCCCCGGCCTTCATAACGCCGCAATGGCTGCTGAACGCAGTGCGCTCCCAACTGCACTTCTCGCAGCTGTCGGCGTGGCTGGCGCGCCTCAAGGAGACCAAGGTGGCCGACGAGAGTCCAACTGAGCGCAGGTCAGGGTACAGATAGTTCTGGATGGGATTGTTTTACCTTGTCGCTGGTACGAACAGACTATATTAAAAAGGTTTGTTGTGACTTTTCGTTGGATAGTTTGAGGAAATTTGTTTGGCAAACAGGGAGCTGATTTGTCAGTCCAAAGGCTCAAATGAAAGCTAGGGTAGACCTACGCATTCGCTGAGAAAGTTCGCGTTTATTGTTTATTGTTTCCGACCTTGAAGGTTTCTGCATATTGTTATAACGGGCGCCACGTAAGTCGTTTTGTATAGGTCACGTATATTGTTTTAATTTTCGGGATGGCGTGACTAGTTTCCTCGTGGCTGGCAATCGCGGCGCGACCCTGGCAATGGATAACATCAGTTGTAGCTGAATTGTATGTCGTAGTTATTCATTTGTTACATTCGGATACATGTACCTCACAATTTTTTTTTAAATTAGGATATTTTTTAAAAAAATTCTGAAATCCCTTAAGCTCATTCAGGTCTTTTGCCAATTAATAGAAATACTCAAAAATATGTTAAAAAATAACTTTCTTAACAAACTGTGAATAATAATTTCTATTGTCCTAGTATCTACTATATCGGTTGCAAACATCCATTTATGCTATTTATATATGAGAAAAATAGACTATTCATTTCACTACAGTTTTGAAATCTTGTAATTTTGATACATTAATGTGTATATTAAATTGTTTTTTTTCAGGCGGAAGCTGAGCCGTGAAACGTGCAACTTCAAAAAAGTGGAAGCGAATATTGACGAGAAGGACCTCAAGGAAGACCGCAAGCTAAATATTGTCTACTCCATCAAGATCCCGGGCGAGAGCTACAAGATGGCGGAGTTTGCCCTGCCGCCCACAGACCACAACTTCCCTATCACCGACATAGGGAACAACGTGTACTTAAAAGTGGTCTTGGAGAGTTTACCGCGCATATCCGATATACCGACTGTCACATGTACCTGCCAGAAGAGACGCACCAGCAAGGAAGTGCCCCAGAGCGTCCACGACGAGCTCATCGGGAAACTTAACGATCTCACGCTGGGCCCGCGCTCTTCTAAATACTCCCCTGACGCTATCAACTCCAACATAGGTAATACTAGTCGCCGTCTATCCATCATATCAAATCCCGGTACAACCGAATATCTATACTCATCGAGAAACAAGTCCCAAGAGAAGAAAAGAGAAATCGTCGACGACAGAATGCACACGCCATGCAGCGAGAGCGGCAAACACAAATGCAGCTGCGACGACGAATCGGATGGCAAAGAGAATCACAGGTCTTCCACTAGCTTAAATCGTCAGGAACCAAAGAAGTTGGACGAGGCGCGGTTAAAAGAAATAGCGAAATACAAAAGACGGTTGCGAAAAGAGAGCAAGTTGAAAAGGCTATGCGATGATAGCACGTCTTCAGAAGGCGACGGTTTGAAGAGCAAAGAAACACATACGTCCATACCTATCTTGCAGGCGGCTAGATTCGATAGGTTCAGAGCGATCGGTTGCTATAGGAATCAGACGTATTTGACTCTGCCCGCTAGCAGGATAGAGAGCAAGTCGCCGTTCATGGAGACAGTGAGCATACCGCCGTCGGAGTTCAGGAAGACGAACACGGTGTCGACACAGACTGAGGACATTGCATGCCAATGCGGCACGGTGCTCGAAATGCAATGCCACACGTGTTCAGACCGGGGCATGGTCAGGTCCGAGGCGAACTACGACCTGGCGGCGATGCAGGAGACCGAGAACGGTGCGCGGCGGAAACGCGAGGAGGACGACAAAGCGCTGAAGAAGCATAAATGTGATAATTTTAGCAGTAATTCAACGTGTGATATTATAAGCTTAAATAATTTTAGTGATAGTGTTAATGAGGCGTCTATTATAAAGAGGCCGAAATTGAGACGTTTTTTCCCTATCGTGGACCGAATCGAGAGGATAGTGGCTGAAAGATTTGCCCAGAAAGATTCGGAGAGCGATATACAGGAGTTGAATCTACGCGATGACGACACAGTTTTCTCTGTACCAAAATCTGACGCAAAGCGACAGAAGACTTATTCTATTAGCGAGGACTACGTTCTATTCGAAAAGTGTGACTACGGTACTATCGATAAGTGCGATATGGAATCTCCGAAAAACCAAGAAGACCAAAAAGACCAGAATGGTTTTACGTTCCCCGACCCTAAGAAAGTTGGTCCGGATGCCCAAGTCCCGTCCCCCACAGAAATGGACAAGTTCAGGTGGAGGTTCGACTCGGCGGCGTCCATGGTCTTCCACACGAAGACCGGTCTACCGCTGACGTCGAGTCCGGCTCCACTGAGACGCGGCAACAATTGTTTTGATTTTGATGATTCGATTAACGGAATTTCTGGTATTAAGAGGTGAGTAATATTTTTATTTTTCAATGTAATGTTTTTCACATGTAGAATATATTTTCTTTTTTAATGTTTGTAATGATTGGGAAAATTCGGTACGCATTAATATATAATTTTGCTAATATGTACCTATACAACATGAATGGCATAAAAAGTAGTAAAGAAGTTTTGGTTAAATTTTTTAGTATTAGCTAAATTTAACTGGTGAAAAGTATGAAGGTACTGCATTCCTACCGCCAATCACTTCAGAGATAACAGGCTCGATGTTACGTATGTGACAGAAAAATCATCCGAATCAAAAATCCCGTAGACCCCATACTAATATGTTGTTTAATTATTACACACTTGTACATACAGAGATAGACAAAGGTTAGGCTTCCACGTAATACGCTGAACCATCAACACTCCGTACTACGCACTAACCGCGCCGTCGCCCGCAGCGCGCTGTTCCACCCGGGGTCGCCGCCGTCGCCGCGCGCCGCGCCGCCGCCGCGCCGCCGCGCGCGCGCCTCCGGCCTGCTCGGTACGCGCCCCCCTCGCCGTCTACCCCTCCCACGGGGCTCCTCACGTCATTATCGTCATGAGCCTGCCACAGTCCATTATTGGACGTAGGTATCTAGCCTCGTCTGCTGTGTAGCACGCTGCACTTCCAGGTAAGGTCGACCTGGCGTCCTAAAGGATAACGACCATAGCCTGCGATTTTGGTCACTCTATGTACTGTTGACAAACGAATGTATCACGAGTTGAATGTGATAACCAAGGAACACTGTTGATTACCGTGTGCTAAGAATCTGTCCGCCACCGCTAATACGGATGAAATATAAAAGCAAATTTTTTAGTTCTCTTCTCACTTCTTTTCATTTCTTATAACATACATTAATTACTGACTTACGTGACTGCCTCGTTGGTCGTGTTGCAAGTGCGACTGCGGATCGGGAGGTCCTGGGTTCGATTCCCGGGTCGAACACTACAAATGAATTTTTCAGATTTAAAAATTTTCTAATTTAGAAATATTCTAATTTAGAAAATGTCTAGATATTTCCTAGGGAAATTTTAGAAGAATCTGAAAAATTAAATTTCATTCTAGTAGTGGTTCGGAGTCTGGACAAGTGCCCGATAGATGGCAATAGG
>DWEJ01002241.1:0-11758 GCA_018245835.1 Mysoria sejanus stolli | reverse complement strand
TCACCACCTATTCCATAGTGGGACGTAAAAACGTGAGACGTGGGAATGTTCTACATTCCTCTGCCTACCTCTTCGGGAATTATAGGCGTGAAGATATAAAAAAAAAAAAAAAAAAAAACACGGAAAATAAATAATACTTAACAATCACCGGAATCATCGACAAACATTGTACCTCGAACCATATACTATGTTTATTAAAGCCAAATGTTGACGCTGAACTTCCCCGAAATACGCTTCTAAGAGGGTGGATCCGTGAGAATAGCAAAATTAGTGCATAATGAATCATTTTCCGCGTCTATTTCTGTAATATTGCATGCGATATTTATATGGTTTTACCACACGTGGCTGGGCAGATACGTAATTTAATAATCATATATAATCGTCGTCGTCGGTCGTCACATGATAATCATCGTCAGCCTATTTACAGTGCACAGCCGAACCTGGGCTTCCCCTGAGAGGCAATTCCCGTAGCCTCCACGCTGAACAAGCGTTGGAGATCGCAAAACACAGCCGCTGCACCGTCTACGATGCTGCCAATAAGCGGCCAGGACATTTAGCTATACCTAGGCTACTATAATAATAATTAGTAACATAACATATAGACATATGACTGCCTCGTTGGTCGTGTGGTTGCAAGTGCGACTGCAGATCGGGATCGGGTCCTGGGTTCGATTCCCGGGTCGAACACTACAAAAGGAATTTTTCTAATTTAGAAATTTTCTGATTTACTAGAAAATTAATTAGAAAATTACTAGAAAATTTTTCTAAAAAATCTAAAATTAAATTCTAGTAGTGGTTCGGAGTCTGGATATGTGCCCTATAGATGGCGATAGGCTCACCACCTATTCCATGGTGGGATGTAAAAACGTATGCGGTAGACGTGGAAGTGTTCTGCATTTCTCTGCCTACCTCTTCGGGGATTACAGGCGTGAAGATAAAAAAAAAATAGGTATAGATATTGTATGAAACAATCTCACGGACGGTATAAAAGCGATACGTAATCGCACCGCTATCGTACAAACAGGAAGGGCTCATTTGTTTTCATTACAGGTATCTCTCGGCGCCGCCGGTGCAGGGGTTGCTCCCTCCGCGCGCTCTTTGCTACTAGAACTCTTATTTAAAATAACAGTAGAAAATAAACCAGGCGAATCTAATCAAATCCTTACCGGTTTTATTGTTGTATTATTGGTGTGTATAAGTTGTTGATAAGTAGCCCGAACTCTATTTACATTTTTTCACGACTGTATTTCCCCAAGGACTAGACAGAGGGATGTAGTTGGTATTCCCGTGACTCACCAGTTATGTTATACGTTTCATGCAATCGGCGGTGAGTCTATTGCTGTAAACTGGGTACACTTCGAAGTACTGTTGGGAATTTGAAGAAAAATCCAAAAATACTTTACTCGTACGAGTAATTGAATCCATAACCTCTAACCAAGCAATTGTTTTTGCAACTGTTAGATCAATGGGTCCTATTAGGTATCTATTTATTAAATTGAGTTATGTATGTTAACAATATTATTTTTATAGGATAAATACGTTTCAACTCTTTTCCTATTTACGCCTCGTCAATGTTCCATAGTTGTATATAATCAAGTCCGCAGTAGGTACTACATTAGCTGTCGTTACGTGCGTACGAGCGTCTATTTATCGGCACCCGTGCAAGGGTTGCCCGGTCCCTTTCCGATCGGACCCACGTCAGAATGGAGACCGGATTATCGATAGAGCCTAGCCATATGAGTAATTACACGACTGGTTACTCTCTATTAACTCGCACGCTAGTAGAGTTCATGTTTTATGTTCATTCCATGAATGAAAAAATTTCAATTGTAAAGCATATGATATTATTAAGATATTGTTGTGATAATTGTTATGATCTTTCGCGCTCTGTTATCTCTGTCTTGCCGGTAACGGAACCTGCTGTGCTGATCTATAGAAAATATTTTGTTCATTAAAAATATTAAGCTTAATCCCTGCCTGCCTCTGAGAGAAATAGGCGTGATAATAGGTATAAATAGCATTGAAGGTTGATTTTGTGACAGTTGAGTAGTCAAATAATCATAAACTTTATACATATTTATATGTAGAAGTGCTTAATACGAGTGCTACTCGGAACATATACGCTTCCTAGTTGTGACGTATGAGTCACATATCGGACTATTTTTTTTTTTCATAAATCCATTACCGTGAACATCGTACAAACTAACACGTAAGCGTTTCATGACCATAAGCAATTATTTTTACCGATATACGGGTAGGTCAGCGTAAGAGATCCATTCGGACGCTAAACATAGATCTCGGTTAAAGGAATTGTTATGTTCAAGAAAAGAAAAGAACCGATTAAAAAATATATTGCTTGTTTTTCTGCCTTTCTGCAGGCGCTCATTGATAATACAATTACAAAATTGTTTGTTTGTTTCGGTGACTTGCGTTATCGAAAACTATTTACCTAGATGTTTTAAAAATGTATCAACTTATTTTACTTATCAACAGCATTATTATACGTTAGGACAATGGAGGTTATATTCATTTTTAAGGGTTACAAGGTTTGCCATCCACGAATTTTAAAAACAAAGATTTGAATTTGGAACGACCAGAACAATTCAGTTACAAGACAAAACAACGAAATTCAAGTAATAATAACTTTTACTATCGTATTCATACGTAACGTAAAGATTACAAAACTAGCATGCGAATTTCAAAATAAATGTCAACTTATCAACATGTTTTAAAAACCCTGCTTATAAACTGTACAGGACATCCCAGGGCACTACAAAAACCAGGACTTGTCCCGGGAGAACAGGACGCTTGGCAACTTTTACGTACTCTGACATTGGGGAATTGCACTTCAAGTAGATATATGTATTTCACCGAAGCACACTAGTTATTTACGCTTTCCTCTTCACTCCAACTACTAACGTACGTAGGCACTGCTGTCGCGTAGTGAGCGTAATTTTTTTTATCTATAAAAGAACCCCATTGATGTTCTCGTGGTGGCTGTTTTTCATAAGTGCCTATCGAAACTTGCTTTTACATTTTCGAAAAAGCCGTTTTTCGTAGTTAATGCACGTTCCTACAGCATTTTGGAGCTTTTGATATTTGGGAGTTTTAAATAGTAGGAGGCCTTTTACTAGTTAGGTTTATTTCCTGTTACAGGGAATCTTTTGTCCCTTTCTCTTTCTCTATTTTATGTTCATATTTTGTATTTTCATTATGAGTACGAGTTGAAAATATATCCAAAAATGTAGATGTATATACATATATGTGTATATCTGGATATATCTGTATATATCTGTATATATATGTATATATCTGTATGTATGTATACAGTGTGTAGTATGTGTACGCTCTATGTATAAGATGTACACATGTAACTATACATGTTTCGAGTAAATGTACTTATTTAGAAGTATGCTCAATATTTAGATGAAACATCGTTCTCATCTCGATATTAACAGGCTTTCCTTTCCAAATGTAACCCGCGACAAATGTCCTCAAGGCTTCTCATGTTTTGGATAATAAACAGAAATGAAATACGAAAACGTTAACGTTAACCTGTGAATCCATCGTTATATAAACAGTTTCTTGATTATCCAAAATATATTCTTGAGCATTATTTTATATTTCTGTTTTTTTTGGTGCCATGATTTAGGTCTGAACGGATACCGATAACTCTTTGAAATGCGCCCTTAAAAATTGCGTTTATTCCAACATTGCTAAACTCTCGCGTAACTTGTCGTCTAATGAGAAAAACTTTGTGTAGTATGTGGACGTTGCTACGGCTGCAACGTTTAACTGCTGGTTGTACAGGAATTATGGATCGATTCTATGTAAGTAACAAGTACTCACCTTACTCACATTTCAAGATATTAATAATTCAACTAAAAATCTCCTATTTCCTATACATGTACGCGGATTCAGCATTCTGATATAGCCACGAACCTCGGCCCCTCGCTAAAGGTCCGTTAATACGTTCGGAATCGATTTGTCGATATTTATTATTTAATCGATATGCTGTATTCTTTTTAATATTAACATCAAAACTTTATAATTCGGTCGCAGTACGGTGAGAATGCTTTTGTCTCCTTCTCTAAGTTACGACATTCGCATGAGTGTTTTAGTGCTTGAGCCGGTACATAATCACTTTGGACTACGGTAAGGTAGCTTTTAATTAATTGTATGAAGCATGGGTCCTTCGGAGAATTTATTATGTTGGAATAGGTAGATAGTTCTAAGCTCCTTGTGCCCTTCCAGACCAGTAAAACGCGCGGAAAAACCGCGCCTCTTACTCTCGATTTAGCGTACGCGCGCTATATTTCGGGCTTCTATAAAACAAGTGAACGAGTACGCACGACTACGCACTAAAGCGCTCTTTTTGTGTCGGTGTTCCTGTGGTACAAGCGGCAGAGACGTAGGCGGCTCGGGCGTATACGAGCGTAGCATTTCACACTAAGAACCGGCATGGAATATTCTAGAGGGCTCCCATACATTAAAGAACGATTACTACCCGAAATGAAATATAAATTATCTACAGCCAGGAAAGAAAGCATTGGAAAAATCGAACAATTCAAAATATCACAAACATCTGACTAACAAATCTCTATATGATTCGATAGCATGAGAAAAGATCCTTGAAGATTACAGATTTGTCTTTCAAATTCTACGCGGGGAGAGTATGGATCTTAGAAACTTGAGTAAATAATTGAATAGAAAAATTCTATAACACGAGACGATGAATATAAAAATATCAGTGTTTATTCTGTTCTTGTATCGTATGAATCGGGATCTTTACCTTTTCGAAAGTCTTATCAGTTATAAGGACCTATGACGTCACAGGACGTCGATTTGCTATTGTCATCCAAGCACACAATTCGCGCTGACATTCGAAGCATCGCGAAGTAGGTCTTTATGAAGTTTACGACGTTACGCGTCACGTCGCCGTGCGGCATACGAAGTTTTCTCACAAAATTGCGCTCGAAGAATATGTTCTATCTGACATTCAGTGTTATTATTTTTATGGAGAATTGTATGCGAGAGCAAACACCGATGAAAATGTTTACATCAATGGGTTGTTACAATTAATGGGTATGAACTTTCTAGACGTTTATTTATAATACTTAAAGACTTAGACTGCCTCGTTGGTCGCGTTGGTTGCAAGTGCGACTGCCGATCGGGAGGTCCTATTAGTGGTTCGGAGTCTGGATATGTGCTCGATGCATGGCAATAGGCTCACCACCTATTCCATAGTGGGCGTAAACGTAACTGGTGAAACGTGGGAGTGTTCTGCATTCCTCTGCCTACCTCTTCGGGGATTGCTGGCGTGAAGTTACGTACTTAAATGTTAAAAGTTGATTATTTTCTAATTAAAGATAGCCCTTACATTTGGTATCTTATATAGACGTATTTATTGTAAACGTCATTGTAGTACGACGACATCCAAAACATATAATTTCTAATTACGAACACAGTCGTCAAAGAAGTGTGAAATTACGAACAAAAACACGTCGACAAAGTGTCACAAGCTTTTACAAGCGCGCACTTTTACCAAGAAATTAGGCAGAACTTGGATGGGAATGTCGAGAGCTGTCTATATCAGATATACAACTAAGGGCAGCGGTTCTAAATCGCCGCGGATCTTATATCTATACAAATAAATAAAATTGGAGTGTCTGTTGGAATGTTATTATAACCGGTTTTTTGCTAAATACATATATATGTATACACGGGACATATATTACTATTATTTGTTGTTGTTGTAAGGCTGGAACGATTTTGACGGGACTTCCATTGGCAGATGGCCGGCAGATAGATTAGAATTTGTTAAATTCCACGTGGACGAAGTCGCGGGCATAGCTAGTACATTTATTTTTTTGTTCTGTTTATTGGATTGCTATTTGCGTTAGAAAAATAGACGGAAAGTCATATGTTATGTAGACATTTTATCTGTTATTGATGATTTTCCCTCGAAGCTACAAAGATGAAATATCAAACGCTATGTCTCATAATGTATCTACGTACTACCCATGTAATTAAGCGTTTTAACAGAAACTACTTGTCAGCATTGTAATCGTGGCCCGTCCTCGTGCCCCTGACGTGTGATCGTGTCTCAGGTTGGGTGCTGCTGTACAACACGAACAGGCTATAGTGCGTACGGAATCGCTAATTTAATTTGGCGAAACTCGCAAGCTTCGCATTTTGTTACGTAAACACCAGAAACTATGTACGCCGGTTAGGGTTGCTTAGCGTTCTCGATATGCCAGTTATTCATGTGTTATGAACTATGTTTAATATACAACATTGTGAACAGTTTCTGTGTGGAATCGTTACATTGTTTCAAGTGTGTAATACGTTGATGCGAAACCTATTTTATTCTCATTTTGTTAAATAAACTTCACCTGGGATATTAATAAATGATATAATGTCATTTATACATTTCGTAGAAAGCATACTACATATTAAGTATTTAGGTGTAACTATAATTTTCCGTTACTATAGTTATAGGTGTAACTATAGTTTAATATTTGTTCCGTTTCATACCAAAAAAATAGACATTGTAAAATAAAAACAAATCGAAGTGATAAAGATATGGTAAAGACCGGTAAAAGTTGAGGCACAATAAAATTTAACGATTTAAGATGGATTTTAAGCTGAAAGATTAGAAAATTTTTTTTTTATTTTTTGTATGCTTTCAGCTACTGTATTTCACTACTAGTTCCACTTTATAAAGAGGAAAACAGAAAATACAATTTCAGCAAAAGTTATGAAAAACTTTATTTATCATTTCATTTTATATACATATTTATTATACAAGGACTAGAACAAAATGTACATAAATTATACCCACGTAGTCCTGTTTGTGTGCACTGTTGGAGAAAAGGGCTCTGAGCTTCGTGGAGAGCAGGTATTTGGGCAGCTATTTATATTTTATGTCGCAACAGAGAGTAGCTGTACAACTTTTGCCTTACGGAAAATAAAAATTAATGTTGTATGAGCATAATTCCGGGCTCCCATTTCTGAACGCTCTGAGATTCAAATATTGGCACAACACACTTTCCACTTGACGAAGTTAAATGCCTTTACTAACGGGAAATATTCGTTGCCATAACAGTGAAGGAAAACATCGATCGGGATTCTATAGAAATTGAAAGTTGTCTATAATGCTGGCCAGGAAGTAGGTAGTCCACTTTAAATTGTATTTAAAAAGTGTTTCATATTACATACATAGGTATACATAAAATGATAGCCCAGTTCAAATCCTAGCGCGCACCTCTTTATACAAATGTGCATTTTAAGATTCAATGTCATTGCTATAACGGTGAAGGTAAACATCGTAAGGGAGCCTTAGAGTTCTAAAAAAATTGTTTTCAAAGGCATGTGAAGACTGCCAACCCGCACTTGGCCAGCGTGGTTGACTATGACTCTTAACCCTCTCTTTCTGATAGGAGACCCATGTTCCAACAGTGGAACGATATAAGGATTGGAAAAGTAGACATATACATATCTTCACGTCAAATCTCTTACGGGGTAGCCAGAGAGTACCGAGTGCCAAAAATCTCTATCCTAAAAGACCTGCCGCGCCTGTTTTATACTATGACCTTAATTCATTCTGAATAAAGACCCATATTTAACAGTGTTACTGTATAATGTTCAAAGATGACTTAAGACAGAAACCTAGATATATGATGATCATCTATGTTTCAGACTAGATGACCGTATCAAATGTTCTACACAGGACTAAAAGTCTTACTTGTATTACATTTGGATGTTGATCGTTGTAGGTTGCAGTAAGGAGTTGAAGTCACATAATATATTTTGATTTTTTCTATAACATATGAAATTCGCTTACTCGTGGTGTCTGCTCATATGCCGCCAACCCTAGTGTTTATTCCTGTATAACTTTGCGAATATTGCGTTTCCCTGCGCTGTGTTCACACACAAAGCGCTGCATGTTTGTATCGTACACATACATCGCTTTGAAAAATCACTAGCCTTACAGCAAACAGCCTTCAAACATAATATTGAACCGTTGCCCGGCACAATTAAATGTAGCCGCTTTCGGAGTTTGAAAAAAACTCATATATTTTTTGTAAATAGCGAAAAACCTACGTGGTAAAAAATTAACCGAAATAGTACAGCACCAACACTGAATCTATTTTTGCCGATAAGCAGCAACGTTTTAAGTTTTTCCTTATTCAATGCAGTTTTATAATAAACGCATTTACTACATTAAATTATATGTAGAGGTTCTTTTAATGACTTTACTTAGAAACTCGCAATGTCATTATGTTATATTTCATAAACCATTTTTAAAACTCTTTTATACGAGGTACACGAGCGCGGTGAGCGAACTATTATGTCACAAAGGGATAAAAAACGCATATTCCTCCATTGTGGCCAAGAGTCGGATTCCACTAGGAGACCTCTTGACCGTATTGGATACAGCAGCAAGCTTGTGTTATGATAGAAAATAAATGTATTGGTCCCACGGTCAACGTTGTACGAATCGTTTAGACAAACATAGGCTGAACATAATACAGTATATCGCGGTGTAAGAGTCAGATAAACATATCTACAAAAAACGCTATTCCAGTCGATCGATACAATATAAGCAGATTCCGAAAAGCGGCTTATACCCCCTAGAGGTCTAGATCGTTCGTCTGCCATTATTATTTAAAGCATTGGTGTTTAATCCTACAAATCCTCATCTACTAAGCTCATTGTAGCGCTTACATATATACGTATCAATTATTCCAATTATATTATGCTGCTCTGCTTGAGGATTTTCCAGGATTGTAATCCTGATTTCGTTTCTCATTTTACTTGAGTTTGCTTTCCACGTATATAGCGAATACCTGAAAAGCTCTTAATCGGAATATTTAATTAATAAACGCCATTTGCACGAATAAATCGTGAGATATCAACGAACGCACTCAACGCAGCCGGTGCGGTAGAGCCGGAGGCAATACTCGCCTCTTATAGTCGAAGAGCTCGTCATAGAATTGCAGTAGCTATTTGATTTATTACCTAATATACTTAGGTATATTCCTAGTAGTAGCTCGAGAGTCTAGATTTGTAAAGGCAACAAACTGTCTACCTCTTCCACGAACTACAGGATGATGTTGTACTATAGATACATAGATGGCACACCGTATCGATCAATCAACTACGTGTGCGATCGTTTTCGAAGTGACATCTGCTGTTAGACCAGTTGCTTTTGTAGCTTCACAAAAACAAATTGATGTGGTTTAATGCCAGTCTGAGTAGTTACCGATAAACTTATACTCTTCAAAATAACAAGGCTGACCTCTAAAACAATTTGGGAACGTATATAAATTACAAGAATTATTACGTACTAAAAGTCTATGATTTTCTGTCGAACTGCTCTAATCTTCTTTTATCGAAGTTTTTTTTATGTAGCACCATCAGCATCGTGTAAGCAATATGTCAGCTACAAAACATTAATACTAGGAAACTGTAGATAGGTTCTAACACTATATGACTTCGAAATAATGTAATTTGGACTTATTCATAACTTTTATTAGGAGTCGAGCTTTATATCCGAAATATTGTCAGTAAAACTTAATATTTCCTGTTTATATATCATCACAACACTTGTGCAAAAGTGCAAAGTGCGCCAAACGTCTGCCGGAAATTCGTTACGTGCTCTCGGACAACTGCAAATTTATTAAAGATACGCTATATATTAGCTCGGCTTTTATTAAAAAGTTGTCGTTTTCTTCCCGCGCGCAGACTATACTATTGGCAATTTTTATGATTAAGTGGCACCGCTAACGTTAAGTGTAATATGAAAAATGTGAGAATTGGAACACAGACGCGCCGGTAGATATGTACGTACTGTGATGGAGGTTTTATTACTGGGTTCCAAAATTTTATCGTGGTGTACGGCTGTGAAGTAACATCAAAAAATCCATCCGAATGACTAATTAACTATGATGATAACTTTGTTTATTATATAATTATTACGTCTTCTAAACTCGCTTACAGAATAAAATTTTGGACAGTGCTAGTTAGTTACTCGCCTCAAAGTAACGTAAATGTATATATAATGAATTTGAAAAGAACTTTGACTCGAAATCGTGACCTTGACGTGACTTGAAAATTGATAAATGTGGATTATGACAATAAATAATTGAGCACACGTACTTAAATTATACAAGCGGAGATAGCAAAAAAAAATGGCTTATTCTGATATAACTTAATCATTGTTTTTTCATACATATTTCATACCAAGTCCTTTATGGGGTAGGCAGAAAGCTCTTCATGGCAAGTATATCCATACGAACCTAACGTCATTCTTGTGTATTCTGCACTCTGCATATGTTTTCGCTAGTTTAGCAGACTTCTGACTCGTTGTTCGTTGTAAAATGTTTAATTAATGTTTTTAAAGATACTCGATGATTCCGTCGAACTATCGCTACGTTTGTACCGTGGACGAAGTACGAATAACGTATTCCGGGTAGTTCGGGTACCGACTCGAATGAATAATTCCATTTCTCCCATCGCAGCGAGAAACGTTCGCCTGCAGCAAGTAATTTCCGTTATCTCTCGGCCGCGTGCATACTTGCGAGTTCGCCATAACGCTCTCTATACGCTGACAGGACACACGCGGATAAAAAAGAATACGTCCATTATATTCATTCATCGTTTTGAATTTCAAAAACTATATGTACTACCTGCTCACATCTGCCATTCCACGCGACCATTGTTTTCGTGCTTCTCCATACGTTGCAATTAATTACTCCGCGGTTGCCATTTACCTCCAAACGATATTTTAATCTGAATCCGAGCAGGATACGTGTCAATTTCGGCCGGCATTTTTTCCGGCTCTCTTCATAACGAGCTCCTCCTGTGCAGTTTCGAAAAACAAAAAAAAAGTTTTATTCGACTCAACCATTCCACATTCATTCTAAAACACTCGCAGGTCATTAAACTCGTTGAAACACGATGCGAATTTAAATTCTGCCAAATTATGGGAAAACATGCGGCCCCTGTCTCTCTCTCGTCGTACTGTGTCGATCGCGTTTACGCTGAAACTGCACTACTGGAATGTAACAACGCGAAGCAAATAGATATTACACTTTATTTTACACAGGTTACTGTTGATTTATATTATTATTATACCATCATACCAGGTCACAAACGAGGTCAAGCAGAGGACGCTGCGTGCCAATTATGAAGTTCAAAATTGTCTAGTCTATGTACTGACCTATATATTCATACGATGCGAACTATGCACGAAAGAACTAATAGTATAATTTTATTTAATAGCCGTAAACCAATTTGGTTATTAATTTATTGAATAATATTAATATTTCTTCTGCTCAACGCAGGCGCTCATGCCCGCCAGAGCGGAACCATCGCCAAATGATCGCTGAGTGATATGACCCTCGCAGCCCTATTAGCGGAGTTAGTTCCGGAACAGTCAGGAAGTCATCAAGCTTGGCGCGAGCCTAGACTTGGGGGAATAATTCAAACTACTCGCAGTGCTTAATGAACCCCGATAGGTTAATGGCTCTTGTAAAAATAGCGTTCGAATTAATATAACGAAATTCTATTTTAACGGTGTATTGAGAGAGCACCTAGTGTCAAATATCTGAATACGTACCGACCAGCCGTGCTTCTGTTATACTGTGTAATTTCTTTTACTCAATTTCTCCTACTTCTATAAAGAAATTAGTCCAAATGTCTCTCAACGCCAGTCTAATATCTTACACGCGTACGCGTAAATGAGTACAAT
>DWEJ01002240.1:0-11761 GCA_018245835.1 Mysoria sejanus stolli | reverse complement strand
GGATATGTGTCCGATGCATGGCAATAGGCTCACCACCTATTCCATAGTGGGACGTAAACGTAACCGGTGAAACGTGGCAATGTTCTGCATTCCTCTGCCTACCTCTACGGGGATTACAGGCGTGAAGTTGCGTTTTTTACGTACAATTTCGATAAAAAAGTTAAAAATTATCGATCATCAGAAGTGGGTTATTAGAATTCGCTTGTCTTATAATATTAAAATTTTTGGACCCGACATATTTCTATCGTTTCTGATAACCGTATGACAGAAACAGTAGGGTTGTCACGATTATGGCGGGTCGGTTTTATCTATGTCTGTCTCGCCATATCTAGTATCACGTTGGTGACGTTGATGACGTCATCATATTTAGGGCACAAAGAGACTTATGGAATAAAATATATTCTTATTCTGTTAAAATAATTAATTTTACGATAAATTGATCGAAAATAAAATAGTCCAGTCATATTACAAATTTATTTTATAAAAATATACAGTCTAATGTATTTTTTTGTAATTTCTTTGCCAATTATAATTAACTGGATGCTTCATAACAGAAATAGTTTTAATACGAGTGGAAGGAATGTTTCACAGAAAATATATATCGTTAACTAAAGTAATAGGGCATACATACATATATCGTATACTAACTAATAAAGGCTGTACAGACTGTATCTGGTGCATTTGTGGCAGAGTTATGTTGGCAGAGAAGTATTGTTCCACGTTTCACTAGTTACTGGTGAAAACCGTTGACTTTGGCAAACATCGGATACAAATTCAGACTCTGAGCCACAACTAGGAATTATAACAACAAAGAGTATGAAAAATATCTATAAAGGGGGATGTCTGTATTATAACTGTGCTAGGTACTCGTACATATATATAAAACGCAGTCACCGCTAACAGCTCGTTACAAAGATCTCAGTGAAATATTATATCTCCAGTACGCTTTCCGATCTCAAAGCTGTTATATCGTTCGCTACTGTACTGGGTACTAGGAAATCATTACCTTGCTCACAGTAAGATACACTTCTTACTTAAATATGGTCAATTTATAATTTAATCATTCAGTATTTTCTATATGGTTTTAGACGTCTTGTAATATTTTGATGCGTTTATGATTTTAAGGTATCTGTTATAAATTGATTGCCTCGTTGGTCGGGTGATTGCAACCAGGACTGCTGGTTGAGAAATCCTAGGTTCTATTACAAGGTCGGATACTACAGGATTTGTCTAAATTAGATTTTCTTATTTAAATTTCTCGTAATGGCTCAGATTCCTGATTTGTCCCTGGTATTCACCGAGTTTTCTATGTTGGGACGGAAACTTAATTGCTGAAAAGTCGGAGTGTACTGTAGTCGTCCGGATGCCTCTTCGGAGATAACAGGTGCTATATTTACGATGGTTAATACATACGTAACATCAGGCCTGTAATCCCCGAAGAGGTAGGCAGAGGAATGCAGAACACTCCCACGTTTCACCGGTTACGTTTGCGTCCCACTATGGAGTAGGTGGTGAGCCTATTGCCATGCATCGGGCACATATCCAGACTCTGAACTACTACTAGAAAATCAAAACTAGAAAATTTTTGTAGTGTTCGACCCCGGAATCGAACCCGGGATCTCCCGATCTGCAGTCGCAATTGCAACCAACACGATCAACGAGGCATTCATGGTTATTGATTTTTAAATACTACTTGCATTGTTACGATGTCTTAATAATTTAAATATTATAACTTATTTTAAAGTTTTTAGTAGATGAGTTCGAAAAATATTCTCAGTAGCCGGTCGTTTTGCAGGTTTCAAGCAATTTTAATTGCAAATTTCTACAAAATCGCTCCAGTAGTTTTGAACTGAAGACCTAACAAGACAGACAGATAGAAGGACTTCCAGGATTGATTGTTGGTTTGAATGTGAATTAGAACTGAGTGACTGTCCCGTTGGTCCAGTGGCTAGTGAAGATAATTGGTGTCAGGCGTCGTGGGTTCGATTTCCAACAAAGTAATATTTTTCTCTGTTACACCTGAGTACTTGATTTATATCTGGTATAGAAAAAAGTAAAATACAAATTAACAAACATTTAAAAAGGAAAAGTGTTTTGCAATAACACCAAGAACTGATAAAAATAAGTAAGTTTTTTTTTTTTTTTTTAATCTTTTTAAGCTCTCTATCGACTATACTTTCATCAGATGGCAAGAATGGTATCTACCATGTAAGCCCGCTGGCTTGAAAACTGCCTAACTATGGATATCTACAAAAATATTTCCATCGAACACGACATAAGTGAATCCTGCAATTATGAGGGTAAATTTAGATGCATATCGCAATATAAATCTTATTTTATCATTTAAACTTATATTTGTATAAAGTGCTTTGTTTGAAAACTCTTCCACAAAGGACATTGTGAGGTTATCTTCAATGCAACTGTTTCTGACGTTAATGGAATTTTATCTCACGAATCTGGGTTCAACCCCTTTGAATCATATAGCGGACTCAGTATTTATGTATATCTACAATCTGTTCCCACTATTTTACTGTCACAGGCACTACGTGTCTATCTCATCAACCACTATCCTTGTAACAATATAAAAAAACATATCGGACTACAAAATCGTTATATATATTTTACACTTATCTCAGATTACTCCGTAAGCTACTGCGTAAGGCGTGAAGATATAAAAATATTACCATAATGAACAAAATTTATAAATATTGTTTCCCAAACTTTATCTGTGTGGTATATTGTTAATGTATACTACGACTTTTTTCTTTATATAAGTGCTACAAACCTTCCTGAAAGGGAACCCAGTGTTTCAGTTAGCGATATGAGTGTTGGGAGTTGTGCTAAGATATGGTATATGAGTATAAACGCTCAAGGCCGTTATCACAGGGCGCCATGCACAATCACGGCGACCGTTGTATTGACTTGTTTGAAATCTCTTTATGCCTATAACAGTATGGACGAGCGGTGACCGTGTCCACTCCACCACTCTGTGCGGAATGCTGGAGCTTTGTATATGAAATATCACGCATTACTTCAGGGATCCGTACGGTGCGGAGGTGCGGTGAGGTACGTATTAGCCAGAGTGAAATTACTTCACGCGGAGGCCCCTTAGCCACGTACCGCCACGGGGGTGATCATTGCCAAATCGTGGCGGTACGTAGTGCTGTGTGATCAGTTAAGGCTATTAGCTAATAGCTTCAGACAGCGCTATAAGGACTTTGGCAAGCTATATGAGCGCTGCGATAAGGCGAGTTTACGCGAACCGAATGATCTCCGAATTGCTAAATATATTTCATGTCCCTTTATATTATGTTTGTTGCAATAAAATATTTTTATATTTTTATACAAAAAAATTTGAGAATTATTTGTTTTGTTGTAGTTATGAAAATTTGAATTTTCAACTTGACCAGATTCAATTCAGCGCCGATAAAATAATTTATTCGTCCGTTTAAATATGTATTTCGTTTTCATATTTAATTTGATGCATACAATTGACCTTTCCAAGACTGCTTAGTATTTAAGCGTGAAAAATAAAATAATGATGAATTGTGAGAAATACCCGTTTTGATTATTACAGCATCCAACCGTACATTCGGAAATATTATTTACTGTAATTTTGTGACAGCACATCAAAACTGTAGTCTAGTGATTTAGAATGCAGTGTCTATGTGCGGGGGCTTTGGGTTCATATCTCTGGCACTGCCAAGTCATGTGCGCTTTAATGTTTTTTCTTCATCATATGGGTCGCCATAAAGGTTTCGCCATAAGGTAAACTGGAACAACCTGTAGAAGTTAATATTATTCATAACATTTCTACGAGGCGTGTGAAATCCAACTTATACTTTGCTGTGTTATGCTAGTTACTAGAAGCAACCCTGTTCGAATTAAAAAAAAGCTTTTTTAAACATTTTAGCGTAAGTTTTATGTACATAAATATATACATACCCTTGTCTTGTTTGCATTATCGCGGAGTGGTAGAGTTTCCTCGCTGCCGCTTCTAGAAGACTCTGGAGGCGTCAGCCGCCGCTGGTCATTCTGAGATGACAATATTTGCATCTCTAACATCTGCTCTTGTCTGATGTCATCATTGTAGTCCTGGATAAAAATGATATAAACAATTTTTACCATTACATAAACATTTTTATAAACTTCTGATTACGTCAAAAGATAAAGCATAATATTTAGATACATTGGCCACATTAATTGGCACTAAATTATTTTGTATTTCACTCGTTGTTCAACAATTAAATAATAATATCAGCATTTCTGAAAACCTTGTATGTGTTTTGAACAATAATATAATTAACGTCATGTAATAATATACCTATTATTGATAACAGAACTAAAATAAACAAAAATTGCCGCCAACGTAACCTAAAAATTCTACATCATATCGAAAAAATGGTACCATCTGTATCATTTAAAATTTAATCGCTTGTATCAATAAAGGATGTAATCCGCTGTGATAATACCAAAAAAAACCTCCCATACGACACAATACAACGGAATTAATAATTGGGAAACGTACAACGAAATAATTGGAGTTGTAAATAATTCGAGTATTATTAATTACGAGACACAGAAGCTGAACAAATTTCACATCGTTCCAGATATAATACGATTGTTCAAATTGAACGAGTAATGTGTACATTTCTTTGCAGAATTCCATTACCGGTTGTTTGCGTGCTGTTGTTGAATCGAACAATACTCTTGAATTGCATTGTCGGGTTGTTATTTAATTAAGTAGCAAGAGTGGTCATGTGGTACAATGCCACTGAGTTCAACACTCAGTCGGGATAAGTGAGTTCGATTCTTATCAGAGACAAAAACGAAGCGAAAAAAGGAAATTATTTCAAATCTTCGAAAGTTGGTAATTTATAAGTGTATTTAAACAGGACGCAAAAAAAACAGTTTAAGTAATACTAATGAGATAAAATCATTAATATTATTTTTAATCAAAATAAGATCTCAACGTATATCGATGCTTATAGATGTTTGGAGGCTTTCTTTCCTATACTGCTACATACAGATAAGATGAACAGAATGTAAAATCTGTAATTAAAAATGGACGGAGTATTTTGCTTCTAAGTAAGAAAAGTTTAATTGTGTTATTTTAAAAAAATACCGGGAATACATGTTGAGGGTTAGCTGATTGTTTACAAGTACAGTCAGATACTGATGGTTTAATCTTTAAGGATTAAATTATAACGCTTACTTTGTAACGACGATCACTTATCACTAAGGTAAGGCGAAAACACTAAGGTTGAATGTTGCCAGTTTGAAAATTGTTTCAACAAATTTAAGAGCCATATCGTAAACTCAATTTATGGAAATCTCGAGACATGCATGTTGAATTATTTCACAGCTTATGTTACAATGTATAAATGAATTTTAAGTGTACTTTATCATAACGCGGATAAGATCGAAAATGCATTATCACATGGAAAGTGCCCAATATAAATCTTAGGTGAAAAACATCGTTGATATTCGAAAGTCGTTCGAAAATATTGATTCCACATAGAAAATCTTATGATAAGCTATGAAAGTTTTACTTTGCCTATTTGCTCATACGAAATAATAAATTAAAAGCAACTTTGCGAATGTCGTGAGGAAGCTGTTGGAATCAACTGTACGATCAAAATAACAAAAAGATGAAATTTTAATAACACACTATAAGTAATTTGAACGCAGCAACAATGATTGTTTAACGTTGCCACTGACAATTATTGCGCGTTTGATTGAGCATATTTTTGTATATTTTCAGTAATAAATTTGTAATGTAATAATAATATTTTGTTTTTCTAGGTCTTACCTAGTTTTATTACTAATTAATAATAATTATTGCGTACTATAATTTAATTACTGTACAAAATTTTGAAGAAATTTAAAGTTAAAAAATGCGATGCTGGCAACACTTCTTTTATACGTCAAAACTAATACTGATTTAGACATAATTTAGTAGCTTTCGATGTTTGATGCCTATGTTATCGCTAAATGGTTTGTATTGTTTTAAATATATTTATACCGAAATAAAACTAAATATATACTTAATCTGGTCGAAAAGTTACTTATCTTGTTTGCTCGTTAATGGTAGAAGGAATAACTCAATTCGTCACTCATAGAATTGCTGAGGAAATTGCTTTGAACTCGTGAACTTGACAACTTTCCATCAACGAATTTAATTAGCAGCGAGCTTAATTAAATAGCTCTGAAACATCTTAGGTATTATTAATGATTAATGAGATCTCGGGTAAGATTTGAGCTTTAGCGTCGAGGACTTATTTAGTACTTAATGAATTTACGTTTGCCTTTACTTTCATAACTGTTTCATTTTAGATGATCTCTGTCATCTAACGACTCATTTCAGGTGTAATTTCTTTGAACATGTAAAAATAAAGAATTATTTTTACTAGATAGAACACTGTACTTGTACTGCAAACGAATTATAATCTTTTTTCAGGACGTATCTATTTCACGTTTTGCGAGTGACGTGCAGAAAATATTTCTTTAAAAATAAAACTCCAGCTTTTCAGTGTAGTTACTCGTAGATGCGGACGAATACACACAGGATTGTTCACTTAGAAAACGCCACAAACAATATTTTATATCCCATTGTAGTGCAAATGTCAAGGAAATAATAATGTTATGCAGAGAAGTAACAGATTCGATTTCCGAGCATTCACGTAAATTATTCATTTAAATTACATTTCACAGCAATTAATAAATATATTATGCAGATTTGTAATATGTAGCCCTAGTTTTGAATTGTGTAATTATTGGCAAAGAAACTCATTTACAACCTGTCTTTCGACAATTTTGAATATGGAAGCTGCCGCTTTTTACCTGAAGTAAGGAACTTAGTTTAGCTTCCGCGTTTCACAGCTCTGAATAGTATTTTTTTATTTATCCTTTATTGTTAACTAGAGTTAACATACGGACAGACTTCATATCTGATGGTATTCAATACCAACCATACCATTATTTAAACTCTAATTCGATTTTATATCCTTACAGAACATGTAAACAATAAACAGTAGTCATATTTTTGCTGACCACGAATCAAATGTGGGAAATCCATATTTTCACTGGTAAAACTCACCGGCACGAGGAACCTCCTGAGCTCGGCGAGGGCGTACGCGATCCTGGCGTGAGCTTCCGCCGGAGTAGCGAACGCGCTGATCTCCACGTGCAGCTCATCAGACAGGTGCGCGAACTTGGGGTCGCCGGACACGCGGAGTTCTTCCTCCTGTAACCAGCTATTCGGTCAAGACCGGGAACATGGTAAAATTAGGAGCATGATGATGATGAAACTCGTGTTTTTGTTTAAAAGTTATTTTGAATTATAAAAATGTTGTAACATCACACTTGTAATCCCCGAACAGGAAGGTGTAAAGAGTACTACATTCTTACGTTTTACCAGTTACGTTCACAAGCGTACGATGTTGTACAGTAGAAAAAAAAAATACTAATTTATTCGATACATTATGATCGTTACAGAATTGATAAACTTCTAAAATTACACATTGAACGGTATTTCAAGGAGGTAGAATGTACAACTGGAACCCTTATTGCCATTTAAACGACACTTCATGCTTGCTATCCCTGAAGAGATAGGAGTAATGCAGACCACTTCCGCGTTTCACCTGTCCCACTATGAAATAGGTGGTGAACCTATTGCCATACACCGGGCACGTATCCAGACTTCGAACCACTACTAGAAAATTTAAAATAAAAAAAACTTTAGTAGTTCCCGACCCGGGAATCGAACCGCCGACCTTCCGATCGGCAATCGCAATCGCAACAACCAACACGACCAACCATTTAAAATTAATTAAATTAATATATACCATATAAAAAATAGTAATATATTTACGATTTCGTCGAATGTAAGAACAGCAAGAAACGGTTATAAGGCAAAGTATGTTAAAAGCAATAAATGACCTTCTGGCGATCTTTCATTGATCCTCGTCCAAGGACCGCCATCTTGCACATGGTGTCCTCCTGCAGTCGTTTCAGAGAGTTGCCCTTTGGACCCAGCAGCTTGCCAACGAAGTTGAACTGAAAAGAAATGATACATTACACACATGTTGATACAGAACAGATATATTCGTAAATACTCGTACGTATTGACTAAGACGTATTGACACATGTCGACACAGACATATTGACACAAATATATTGACACAAACATATTGACACAAACATATTGACATAAACATATTGATATAGACATATTGATACATATATATTGATACAGACATAGACAATTTGATTAAGATTCGAATGAATATTTATAAAACAGTAATATTTTTTTGTTAAAAGACATAAAATATGCATATTTCATAAGACGACAGAAACGCTTATGATTATGACGTAGGTACAATTCTAAAACTATCCAATCTTCAACGATATTAGGAGCTGTTAGTATTGAATGAACATTGACTTTATAAATCTGATATCCTGTACCCTTTATAAACACTCTATCATTTATTTTTCTACATGACTTAATTATTGTTAGGGGAATTATTTCACCGGTCACGTTTACGTCCTACTATGGAATAGGTGGTGAGCCTATTGCCATGCATTGGGCACATATCCAACTCCGAACAACTAATAGAATTTTTAATGTAGATTTTCTAGAAAATTTCTAAATTAGAAAAATTATTTTGTAGTGTTCGACCCGGGAATCGAACCCGGGACCTCGCTATCGACAGTCGCACTAGCAACCAACACAACCAACGAGGCAGTCAATTTATTAAAAGATAAACTTTGCCCACGACTTCGTCCGGGTGGAATTTAACAAATTCCAATGAAAGTTACTCTATATTATATCAGCTATTTGGCAATGAAAGTCCCGTCAAAATCGTTCAGCCGTTCCAGAGATAGGCCGTAACAAACAGACAGACAGACAGACAAAAATTGTAAAAAATGTTATTTTGGTATATTTACCATGCGTACATACATATAATTGCATATGTATGTATGCATGGTAAATATAAAAGGTAAAAAGCGGTCATTTTAATACACACAAACACTTCAATTTTATTTATTTGTATAGAAGAGTACGTTCCCAAAAGTTTATGGTCCTGTAAGCAAACATACTATATAATACACATATAATAGAGTTCGATATGCTACGACGCGTAAACATTAACGGAGGGAGGAAAGACAAATGTAGAGTTCGAGCTTGCGCGCACGCTACCTAAAGTGCTGATTTATCATAATACGACGCTCTAGAACTCTACACAAACCATATAAGCATCCCTCTCTTAATCCCATTCACTATGTCTCTGACACGATATTCTCCAGCTCTATTATTGGTCTCGGCGATAGATTCGATCTCTAATAACAAACACGTCCATGTCGCCGCAAACTAATGGCGACAACTGTAGCTATCTCTGTCTCTGGTGCAAAGCGGTTTGCGCCATTCCAGACACCCCTGACCCATTTATCCTGAGATGTGGGGATATGAAGCATTATTGATTATCTATTATCAATTTTAGGTGAGTACGTTTGATCTTTGATGGTTCATCAAATTACATTTGATATTTACATACAAATTATACTCTTTGCTTGTCGTATGAGACCTGGCGTCGCGACACAGTAATAATATTTAAATTCGAGTACTAACATCCGGTTCAAGTTTAAAATGTTTTCGAAGTGACAGCTTAGTATTTTCCCGAGTTTTTAGATTTTCTATTTAATAGAGCATATTATAAAGTTGACAACTTTATAAATGACAAAAAATTATTGACATAAATGTAGTCCATTAATACGCAACCTGTATATTGTTATTGTTTAAGACAAAAATTTTGTTAAAGTTTTAAAAAAGTGACACCGAGTTTCTTGCTGGCTCTTCTCGGTAGCTTCACCTTCCGACCCAGTGGTAAATTAAAAAATGACGATTCAAAAGTTCTTGGAAAAGGTTATTTGAATAAAGCTTTATTTGATTTGATTACTACACTTATTTAACTAGTACATTTTAATTGAGGAAACTAGACAGATATTTGAATATGAAACTGCCATGTTTTTAAAGACCAATAAACTACGGTATTTTTTCTAGTACCTAAGCGTCTTTCTGGCTTAACCCCGTCTTGCTTTATAGCACATTTGTACTGATATGAATGTAAGATTTATTTGAGAGATGACTATGGACAAAGAACATTCAATCTAGAAATTTCTATTGGATTACGTTAGGTTCGTTCAAAGTTTAGTCTCAATATAAGGGTGGGACATACTTCTGATTTTATATTTGTCCTGATCTGCTCTTTACTATCACGCATATTCACGCATTGATTTCAAGTTTGGTCGAAATATGAATAGATAACCAACTAACTCAAACATTTCCACTTTTGTATTGTTTTCGAAACTGTTTGCAAGCGATGTGCCATTTTAGGTAAGAGCACTGAAATCCGCGAGAATATAAAATTTCAAAGCTCAGTATGCAACTTTGATGTTTATTCATCTGTGGTTTCGAATTACTTTCGGTTCCCTAACTTTCCCGAATACCGTTCGGTTTATCTGAAAACAAATTAAGAGTGTATGAGTATTTCATATCCAATGGGCCTCGGTCGGTTATGAATTTATTTATTTTCGAATTTCGTTTTAACTACATTTATTTCGAAATTTACGAACACATTTAAATTTATCATATCTTTACTAATGAAGTTTTGCTTTAAAAGTTTGAATCTAAATTAGTATTATTAGATAATGTATTGTGCAATATCAAACCCAATCAATGTTCAAATGTAAGATTAACAAATGACGTGTTAATCAGAATTTTTTTTATTAATATTACACTTTATTTCATGGATATCACATGATGTTAATGTACGTAATACAGTAAAAGCGGTTAATGGTGTGAAAAATCATGTATCGTTATTATTCATTATGAAGCGACTATGAATAGGAGTTTTTTGTTTGATTCTAACCGCTCCAAGGAAGGTTCATTGATGAATCATTCGGAAACATGCATATGTACGTACCTTTGTAGCCTTACATTAATTGCTTGTTTAAAGAAACAAATTCAATTTAAATTGCTTATAAAAATGTAAACTTTGTCATCGTCGTAGATAACAAAGTTATCTCTTATATCTTGTATCACGAAGTACTTGTACCACGAAGTTTTTGCATCACGAAGTACTTGTATCACGAAGTACTTGTATCACGAAATACTTGTATCAAGAAGACGCGAGTTAGTCATATAATCTTTTCTGTTGTAGGATCTCGTAAGGATGACGTATCTTTCTGTTCCCTGATCATGTTAGTGTTTGCTCTCTTAACATTACCGAGGCGAAACTGAATAAACTTTATATAATATATGCTTAAATAAATATTTTTGCCGGTTATGGTTCCCTTCGTTCTAATCAAAACCTTACTTCGCAAACATTTGCACACTTTATGTTTTATAAAAATATCATTGTCATATATAACCCAACCTTTATCAATCAGACGTGGTATATATGTACTTTAGTTTCTTTACATTTAATTACGTCGCTTCAACTCTTTTATCGCGTATGAATATTGTATCAATTATTAAGACAAAGCCATTATTTCTTCACCTATAAGGTGATATCACAATAGAATATAATTAAACGTAACTTCACGTCTGTAATCTCCGAAGAGGTAGGCAGAGGAATGCAGAATATTCCCACGTTTCACCGGTTACGTTTCCGTCCTGCTATGAAATAGGTGGTGAGCCTATTGCCATGCATCGGGCACATATCCAGACTCCGAACCACTACTAGAATTTTAATTTAGA
>DWEJ01002239.1:0-11761 GCA_018245835.1 Mysoria sejanus stolli | reverse complement strand
CTTGGCGGCCGCGTGGTAGTGGCCGGCCGGCGGCGTGCCCGACTGCTGCCCGTACTGCGGCATCGCACACGGTTAGTTGCACCGTTCGCTCAAACATAGCCAGGCCGCAGCGGCGCTGGGCATGGCTATTTTAAATAATTGAGTAGACATTGTGCTCCTAGGAGGGTTTGAATATTAAGGGTTAAAAAATGAAAAAAAAAACGCTGGATATCGGCCTGTCCCCATGTATTTACCGATTAGTACATTTATGAATACCCTCAATAAGCCTGTATTACGAATTCAGTAATATACGCCAAAGATTTCTCAGAAACACTATTTTCCACATGCAATGTTACACAGATCACTGTGCTGCCTGTAAGTTGCACGATCTAGAGCAGGGCTTCTTAAACTTTTGTCATTCACGACCCCATTGTCATTTATGATTGGGAGTTTCATACTCGCCCATACTACACCCCATACAAATATAAAAGAAAAATAAATTAATATAAAATTAATTAAATTTGTATATACAAATATTTGATATTAAAATATTTCGAGCCCAGATTTTAGCTACGCGATCCCGTTTGGGGTTGTTTAGGAAGCCCTAATCTAGACCAAGCAGCCTTTCAGTCATATATAAGATAATAATCTTCATAATACACCTATACTTAGTCATATCAACACCTTGGTGTCACCAACAATTAAAAACTATCCAAATTTAATATTCTACTAATACGACCAACGTGAAGTTTACATTACCTGCGGCGCCGGCGGAGTGTGCGGCGGGTGTTGCGGCGCCTCCGCCATCTGCTGCAGCTTGGCCAGCGAGCAGGACTGCGCCCAGCCCGCGTGGTATTGCTGCTGTTGCTGAAACGACAGGTAGCCGCCCTGGTAGCTGCCACCAGCGCCGCCCACGGCGCCCGCCCCGCCCGTTTGCATCACCGCACCACCTGACCGTATTACATTACTTTTAAACACTCAGCGCGATATAAATAATCAACAATAACAATGCATCCATCTACGCTATGTACGCTGTGATCAACTTGTATGTGTAGGAGGGGAGCTGACCGTGTGCGTGGTGCGCGGGGGGCGTGGCGCGGTGACGCGCGGGGGGCGTGGCCGCGCCACGCAGCGCCTTGTTGTCGGCTGCGCCGCTGTGCGCGCTGCCCGCGTTGTTCCTGCACACGCACAACATACCATGATACTCACGCGCATCATAAGCACGACCACGCTTTTCACTCGTATGATCTCTCTTCAGTCCTGCATCGATTCAATTATCTTATTCTCTCTAGTTCTCATTGCAGTATCTGTTTTGTTTGCGATACTTGTAATCGATATGACCTCTAAAAGAACATAAATGGAACAAAAAAACTCTAAATAAAAATCAACTCACCTATTTCTATTATTGATCTTCTGTTGCTTAGGTGGTTGATTCGGTTGGCTCATAATGGACGGTATATGTATCGACGAGTGGGGAGGGTACTGCGGGCTCGGTACAGGGTGCATGTGCATCATCGAGCACGGCGACGCCAAGTCCGACCCTATACTCGTCGGAGATTCAAGCCCTAATTGGCTAACATCCAACTCACAAGCTGGATATTGCACAGAGTGCACAGAGTTGCTAGTGGAATCTGGTGTGTATACTCCCATAGATTGCAAAGCAGGACTGACCGCTTCACACAACTCTTCCTTACTGCTATCCTTAGGCGACTCTTCTTTCTTCGCCTGCCGAGATTTCTTTTCAATCTCAGTCTTCTCCTGACTGCAGGGACCGTTTTGATTGTATGGGGTCTTACATCCGGGAGATGTCAGAAGCTGCGGACTTTGTTGTCGATATTCCGCGCAACTAGTGACTACTTGCTGCTCCTGTTGTTTCACTTGTCGTTGCATCATCTGCTTCATCTGAGCTTCGGTAGCATTGTGCGACTGCGATTGAGATTTCTTCGATTCACACTGAGTTTGGCACGCCGTTGTGGTTTTAGACTGCTTCCCGGGCTTGCACTCGCTCTTCTGGGAACATTCCGATGCCTTAGATGTAGGTGCTTTTGTTTCCTTGAAATGCGCTAAACCTGAAGTCGCGTAAATCCCACTGGAAAGTGCTCCGTAGGCAATATTATGAAAATCCTTTTGATGAAGCTTCTGAGGAGATTTTTGCATTTGGTCCAAATGTGGTAAATTAAACCCTTGGAGTTTATCTAAATAGTTTTTGTCGTTGCTCTTCATATCCAAAAACCTATTGTGGTCCCAGGTTCCTTGGAGCCTGGTGGTATCCCAGGGTGCCCATTGCGAATATTGTGCGTGAGTTGTATGATAGTTTGGGATCTGGTTCATTGCATAATCGGCTTTCGGAACCAACTCGTTGTCGTATTTGAACTTAGACAACATTTTGTCACTCTGATCAGCCTTCAGATTCAATTGCGTGGAACAGCTTTTATCGTGTTTTACGGACGTATTCTTAGATTCACACTTACTGGCAGCCGTTTTCTCTTTCTTAAAAAAATCTTGTTTCTTGGTTGCTTCATTTGTTTTCGCATCCATTTTACTCGTAACGGCAACTGTGTTGATCACGTTTATAGGGACGGACGTCTCTGGCTTTCTAACACTGGCATTTTGTTCAGGAAAAAACATTCTGGGTTCCGGCGTGCTTCTAGGCGTGTCGTTTTTTGCTGACTTCTTGTCCGTTTTTTCCAATTTGCTCTGAGCCGAATTCACCCTGACATCTCTGAGCTTACTTTTTTCCCTCGGTTTCTGATTGAGGTCATTTTTGGGATCATGTGAATTGGCCTGAATAATGTTCATTGCACTTGCCATGGAATTCTGCATGTTGTTACTATTAGCGAAATTTGAATCCAAGTCATTCCTTTCTATTCCCAAGTTCACAGCAGCGTTAGCACTTTGACACCGGGGTAAAAAACTTATATCACTCACAATAGGAATCTTAGGTACAACCGATGTTACTACGGGTGATGTGATTGGATGTGGAACCTCAAGCTTCGTTGTACTCTTACTGATCACTGGTGTTGAGTCTGGTATAGTGTTAATTATACGATTTGATTCACTGGGTTTAATTAGAATCTTATCAGTCTGTACTGCTTGTGACTCTTTTGTTATATTAGCTCTATGATTATGGTAGGAGGGATGTACAGAGTTTATTGGTTGTATTGTCATAGAATTGCTCACAGCATTCTGATAACTCTGTAAGGTATTCTCTATGATATTTCTTGAAATAACTATTTCATCCTTCCGTGTATTAACAATATCACTTCTGTAAGGTATTTCACTCTCCTTGCTGGTTATCACATTAATTAATTTGTTTCTATTATCTATATCAGTATAGGAATCCAGTTTAGGCGGGTCTGGTTTCTTCATTGTGTTTGGAATATCTCTAGTTGGATCTAGATTCTGAATTATGCATTCAATCTTATTTGGAGATTTTTTCTCAGCACATTTAGTCTCGTCTATTACTTGATGTTGTATTACAGTTTCTTTCCTCATTTCAGACTTTTTCTGTTCACAGGTAACTTCACTGATGGATTGCTCTGGTGACTTCTTTTGACGAGGAGATTCACTTATAACAGACATACTGTCATTTTTCTTTGGCGATATGCCAGTTTGAGGCGAATTGGCGCTGTCAGACTCACCCTCAACAACTATTGTTTCAATTGGATGTATTTTGGGTACAATCAGTTCAACAGGTGTTCTAACTGTATTGATTTCGTCTTGACCTTTAGCATCTAAAACGATATGAGCGTTTTCTGTAGAAACAACAGGCATTACTTTAGATGGACTTTCGTTCTCTACAACTTCTTTTGGCTTATTCTCATTTGTTGATGGAATCGCTGTTATGCTATTGGGTTTTGGTGATGGTAAAGGGCAACTCTGGCTGTTATTGTCATCAGATTCTGATATGACAATTGTATCTTTATCATCAAGAATAGATTTTGGTGATTTTATTTCGCCGTTTCTAACTTCTGGTGCTTTCTCGCACCTTGGTGACGTGTTAGACACTAGGTTTTGGTCTGTATCACCACAACTCATATTTACATCCTCCGATTGATTTTCAACTGCAATGTTATCATGTTCATTTTTTTCTGTTGTGGAAGTTTCATTTATAACTTGATCTTTTTCTGCTATTGATTTCGGCGAGTCCATATGTATACTATCCAGTTCCATATCACTGGTGTGATGATCTGTACTGTTCTCTTCAATGTGTCGCGGCGTGGCCGGCTTACTAGCAACACTTCTTCTGTCTTCCCCCTCTTCCACGTCCATTTCATCATCAGCTTCTCCTGACGAATCTTCTGAACTAGCATCAGAGTTTTTGCTTTCCTGAGCTGTTTTTTCATTACCTGGACTTGACGCGTGGTTTTCCAAATCTATAGAAACGGAAACAGACTTTTCTGCTTCGTGATCAAGCGAATCATCTGTCTTATAGCCAATAAGGTCGTCATTACCAGTTTTAGGTTTCTTTGCCACTGACAAATCACTAGAAACATTGGCGGGTTTGTTTGTTTTTTGTCGCTTAGTATGACGACCTCTCCAAGGCCTTTTTCTCTTGCTCTTAGGTGTCGCGGTATTAGTTATAGGAGCATTGTCAATCTGTGCGTCGATACTTTCTTGACTTTCCTGACTATCTGACGCATAAGCTGGCTCCTTAACACTTCGTCTCCTAGTTCTATGAGATGTAACATCACTGGCATCAGTGTGAACCATTCTTGAAGATCTTCTAGTAACACTTTTGCTCCTTTGTCTTCTTGGTGTTTCTTCATCCTTGCTTTTATCATCATGGGTATTTGATTCAGAGATCTTTCTGTTAGCGTCACGTTTTCTTTTTCGATTACTTTCACCAATATTCGGCGTTGTTTGATACATAGTCTCACTATATTTGAGTGGCCTCGTCCGTCTCCGACCTGAAGACGTTACCTCAAGGGCAGGTTCCAGAGATTCTTTGTCAGAATGTTCATTTATTTTATGGTCATTTATTTTCACCTCGCCTATTACCGCCGATGTGTCTGGCTCTGTACCTGTGTCACTTTCAGTTCGCATGTCACCCTCGTCATTATCCGTGTCCTGATCACCAGAACCGTCTTCTGGTGATCTAAACGGATTGACAGTAGGTGCAAGCAGTGGTGTCCACCTCAGACATTCTGGATCGATTTCCAGACGAGGTTTACTTTTTACCTTCCTGATATGATTATCTACTTTACTCCAGTCGACACAGATACCTAGCCTTATATTGTCATTATTTGGTATATATCTAACAAAACCAAGTAACTGAAAAGTTACTGCAATGTCATTTATGTGCATGCCAGTGGTATGAGCTATATCATCAAATGTAAAAGATTTATCTTTGTGATCATGAAGAAATTCCAGAATTACAGATTTCCAATATGCATGATATGAAACTCTTCCAAGATCTGAAAGTGGTTTTTCTGGTGTCCCCGGTTGGCCTTCTTCCTTTGATAGTAAATAACCTGTAAATGATAGTGATAAAAATAAATTGTTTTTTATAAAAGTGGGAATAGGAAAAATAACAAACTTAAAGAACAGTATAACAATAATTCCACCACTCACTAAAATGAATGAGAAATCTTCCGAAGCCTTGTCTCTGGTACTGTGGCATTGTCATTATACAGGATACATTATACTTCTGCTGACAGTGCTTTTCTTTAGAGAAATATCCCACTAAATGACATCCTTTGCTGTCATTTTTCGTGAGAACATAGAATAAAAAGGGCTCCACGTCATAGTAAAGTGTCTTATGGTCAAGGAAAAGTTTTGCCAGTAAACAAAGATTTTGACAGTAAATTTTGTTGGCATTGCCGTCTACTTCAAATACGGATATATCCCCACATCGGTATATTTCCGTGGCTGGCGGATGTCGCCAGAGGCACTTGTCTAGATGACGCATTAACACCGCTCGACTCTTCGCGTACTTAAGACAAAATTCACAGAGGAACAACTTCGGTAACCTGTAATGAAAAAAAAAAATCAAAATTCTTATTCTTTCAAAATATTGTTCATCCTTTCATTATTTCCATGTTCATTTAGAAGAGATAAATAATATTCACATTTAACACATACGTTTATAAAATGTCTTACCTCGCATACTCCTGAGGAAATGGACTTGAGTACCATGTTTCAATCTCCCACTGTCCAAATTCTATGGCGGAAGGACAGCGGGGAGGGGGCGCTGGTCCTAGCGCTCCCGAAGGCACTGCGTTAGACTCCTCGGGGGGCCCGGACACGGTAGCCGATGCGACCGAAGACCCTGCCGTCCTCGCCTGAGCGAACATCTCCGCGTCCGCCTCAGTCACGCCCGGCGGCAAACGCTTGCCCTCTGAAAATGATTTAGTAATGACCGACCGTGCAGTTCCTTACTGCGTTAAGGCCCAGCTATGATAATGAATGCGTTGGTAGGTAAGAGGACGAAAAAAGAAAAAAATATATCACAAAATAATATACTACAAAAAAAACATTACACATATCACCACTAAATACATGTTGAAACAATGATTAGAAACAATATAAATGATTGAAAGAAATAAATAAACTGAAAAAAATATAATTCAAAATAGAAAATTAACCAAAAACCACTAAGATGGAAAGTGGTTTTGAATTTATCAATGAGAATCGATCAATTTTAAATTCGGTAAGTTGACAAAAATTCAGTAAAATCACCTTTTCGTTTACAAACCTGCCAGCACCGGCTTACATTTTCACCTTCCATATTAGTGCAAATTAAGATTACGCTGAAAAATTATAGTTTGAATTAAATAAAAAAAAGGAAAAGGAAATTACAAAAAAAAAAGGTCACGCACACATCAAGCAGGCATAACGATAACGAGTCACGCTTCGACGTAGAGAAGCGCGAGCGAAAGTGCATGTGTGGATACTGCCGAAACCCGAATAACAAATTGATATTTTGTCATCGGCGCTCGGGGTCCGAATAAGAGAAGCGAAGCGGCGTACGGGCCGATAGCACTCACCCGGTCCGAACAGAGAATTCGGGGGAAACGGAACTCGCGAGACAGAGACAGTGAGCGCCGGCCATCAATCAGAGCGAGCGAGACGGTCAGATCCACCACGACACTTTCACCGCACCTCACGAACCGTTCTTACCCGTCTGATTGGTGACCGGCCTCGAGACGGCGGAGTGGCGCGCCGCCAGCGCTAACCCGCGGTACAGTTTATCCGCGTCCGCCGCGCGCTCGGCGCCCGCCGCCGCCGCCAGCCTCACCAGCTGCGACGCGCTCGGGCCCGGCGCCGCCGCGCTCTCCGCCGGCCGGCACTCGCGGCGCTCCCGGTCCGCTCTCGCCGTCTCTCCCGAGCGGGATTGACTCCTTTCGCGGGGTCCTTCGCGCCGCAACGAGGCCTGATACCGCTTAAATGTACTTCTCGTCTCCTTCAACACCTGCCGATCCTTTTCAGCCTCCTCCTCTCGATCTCGCTGTCTTTCGTTGACTCTCGAACGATGCCGCGATTGCGATCGTGAGGCGGTCCGCACTGAGTAGAACTCTGAGAGGCCATCGAAAAGTGTCGTCAATAGTCTGTCGCCGCATCTACTCCTGCGTCGATGTCTCCTCTCGGTCGGTGTCGGTGGATCTAGCCGTTTCGCCGGCGGCGTCTCCGCGCGAGGTTCGACTCTGGCATGTTTTTGCGCTTCGGCGGCGAAGCCCCACGTCCCGTCCGGGGCCGTGTCGAAGGCTAGACGCTCGAATACAGTCGAAATTTGCGTGGGGGCCGGCGGCGGTGGCGGTACGGGTGTAGGCACGCGGGGCGGCGACGGCGACGGTGAAGGCGAGGGCGAGGGTGACAGTGATGGAGTGGGCGACGGTGAGGGTGACGGTGAGCGTGGAGGCAAAGGCGACGGCGAACGAGAGGGAGCGTAGGCGGGCAGCGGCAGACGACAAGGGGAGGGCCGCTCGTCCGATTCCACGGAGGAGTTGTCGGAGAGGGAGGCCGTGCGGCGCTCGAGATGCAGTTCGAGGCGCTGCACGCGCGTGACGCGAACGCCGCGCCATTTGGCACGCTCCCAGCCCTCCCACTCGCTCGACGAGCCTCTACAACGGCGCCGTTTCACGAGATTAAAAGCCGAGAATCTGAAAAACTTCTGTTTCTCCTTCGACATTCTCTGTTCGGACGGAATGCGCGCGAACGGCGGGGCATTACCGTCGGAAGGCTCGTCGTCCGATTCGATCCGGCGTCCGGGCGTTTTCGGTTTCTTCTTCTTCGGCGTCCCGCCCACTGTGCTCCTGCAGACGTATTTGTAAATGGCATTAATTTAAACAAAGAATATGACGAATAATATATGTAGTGAAAACATTTATGCAATGTTAAGTTTCTATTTCTGACAAGAAAACAAATGTGATCGACTTTTTTTAAGATTCCGGTCCCTAACGACATATGAGAAGGCGGAAATAGGGCTATCAGTTTTGTCTAGGGAGAGTAGTGAGGGAACAGGTACAGTTTCTATCAGAAATATTTGTCCTATTGGAGAGTCGTCACCGACGCGGTGCTACTACTGTTTATCGGACATATGTAATACATAAAATAAATTAACATAACTAATGCCTAGACAAGCTCGTATAAGAGGTAAAGAGAAGGTATAAGAAGTAAGACAAACCTGGCGTGCTGCGGTTCGTTATCGGCGGAGTCGCGTGCGTCGCGCGAGTCGCAGCGGTCGCAGCGCCAGGGCGGCGGTGCGCAGCGCGGGTGCGCCACGCGCGCGCAGTGCTGGCAGCGCGCCGCCCAGCCGCCGCGCGAGCCGCACGCCGCGCACCGCGCGCACTCGCCGCACCACCACCGCGCCGCCTGTAACGCAGAATACGCCAACGTTTGAAACATTATTCTATACTTATTACTCGTGTTAATAAGTTGCGTAATGCACGACGAATATATACACCACCGAATAGAGAATAAATAGATCAAAAATTTACCGTTGTGGTAATTATGCGATTACGAAGACATCGAGACATCGACGAATGTATAACGAGCACGTCAGCTCTGTGAGGACAGTTATTTGGCACTCCATGACCTCTGCAGGCTCTGCCTAACAGTACGGGACCTGGCGTGACGATATATGAACTGCTCGATACTATTTTTCTGTTATCGGTTTAATTCTGCCCTTTCAAAAGTCCCTTTCACTTACTATATCTTTCTGTCTGTGGCAAAACTAAAAAAATATTCCGCACTAGCTTTATGAACTACATTCAAACAATAAATAAATCATTACAACGATAATATTATTATGATTCTGCCTTCCCGCTTTCATTGGTTTCCAATATTTTAGTCGACTATTCTCCCACAAATATAGCTTCACAATCGGCCCGTTCCGTTCGACACTTAGCCGATATACTAATTCCAAATCTCTGTTTCTAACTAAACTGTAACAGATATATGTAAATAAAGTGAATTACAGTAACAGCAAAAACGAATCGAGATACATATCTATATTCAAATCGCTTCTAATGACAATAGAAGTATGTGAACAGAAACGAATATCGCCAAACCAATACTAGCAATCCTGGGACACATTAACATAAATATGTTAAAAATATTAAAACATCAAAATAACATCGATAATTATATTAATCGGCGCTCCTAAACAGTATACTGACGGCATCGTTGGACACCTGCCTCAGTAGTTACGTTTTATCTACCAGCCATCTGTTTCTGGGTATCTCGAAATCGAGTTTGATATCGCCACCTGTCTATATACGAAGAAAAAAACTGAAAGATGGCGTTAAGTTCGAAAAATTACATTTGTAAACAATAATAATAATTTACGGCGGGTCCCTTACCAACCCAATGTGTGTGCTTCTACTACATTCAAAACATTCTGACGTGAATATTTAACATATAAATAAATAAAGATAAGATAAATAAAGATATAATCACAAAAATGTCAAGTTGCATGTCTGGCCACATATTCAATAACAAAAGGTATGACTCCAGCAACTTACAGTGATGAGCAAGATGGCAGATGAGAGATTAATGGGGGTAGGATGAAGTGTGGTTAAGTGACATCCAAGAGTGGACAAGAATTTCAAGTGCCACTGGACATCTTTATTTAGCAGAAGACGGGGAAAAAATAAAATTTCACATTATGTGATGCACACCTATTTATCGAAAATAACTAATTACATATATTAAACTAATTACAGAAACACAGGTGCTTTCTTGTAGTACTACCCTCATGTTATTGCATGTTTGATAGTTACTGCACAAAATAATCAACTGCAGTATTCACCATATGTCTAGACAGGTTGTATTTTTTTATGTCCAAATATACATTTAGTAATCTTTGTGTGTCCACCGCACACTTAGATATATGGGGTTATTAGTTTGAAGCAATAATATTCATTCAAATAGCACACCTACAGTCCCAAGTCTTTAAAGTGTCCATCAGATAAACTTAGAAGAGTTAAGTTCATTTTTAAAACTATTTTTATTAAAATATTTAACAGGAAACATTTGAAGATCATTTTAATCAGTAAATCATTTTTTCTATGTTAATATACACTGCATACACACTTAAACACTGCATAAATCATGCAGTGTTTAATAAGTGTGTGTTTGTAGATGCCTGTAATTGGCAAACACCTCAATAAATATTGTGTTATTTCTGGTAACAATATCTAATGAGTCTTAAATAAAAAATGTTTTCATATAATAAAAACACTAATGATTATAAAACATTGTCAAATAACTAGAAAATACTATTGATTAAAACTAATATCTGTAAGTGTAACAAAAGAACTATCTATGATATCTATTGATATTATACAACATAAAATAATTGCGTTGAATTAAGAATGTCATAAATAAAAATTTTAATTTGGAAGTATTTTAAGTCAATAAGATTGGTATGTGCATAAGACAAAAGTGATGAATGTAAGAAGAACATCAGATATCTACAGATATTTGGATGTTGGTGTTGTCTGAGTACCTAGACAGTAATAACAACAACAATAATTTTCTACATCAATACAAATTCCCATCTGACAGTTCAGACGCTAACTGATCAAATACAAAAAAAACATTTGATTTGCATTTGATCAACTGCCTTGTTGGTCTTGTTGTGCAACAAGTGCGACTGCCGATCGGGAGGTCCCGGGTTCGATGCCCGGGTCGACCAGTACAATAAGAATTTTTCTAATTTAGAAATTTTCTTGAAAATTTTCTACAAAAATCTAAATTAAAATTCTAGTAGTGGTTTGGAGTCTGGATATGTGCCCGATGCATGGCAATAAGCACCACCAATTCCATAGTGGGATGTAAACGTAACCGGTGTAACATGGGAGTGTTCTGCATTCCTCTGCCTACCTCCTCGGGGATTGCAGGCGTGCAGTTACATTTTATGTTTTGATTTGCATTAAAAAAAAATTTGTTCATTTATGAAATGAATGAAATATTGCTCAATCATACCCACAAACCAATTAAGAATAGTTCCATGTGGTTTAGTGTAGTTAAGATGAATCACCAAAGTGTGGAATGACTCACTGATCTAGTCTGATTTTTTGTAGCAAATGGTAGGTAGGTCTTTGATGAACATAAAATATTTTGTGATGTTAATAAAATATTTGATCCACTACAAAACTTGTGTGTCATGACACAAGTGATAAAAGTTATTAAACCCAAATACTGAAGAATAGAAATCCTATTTATATTATAAACGCGAAAGTTTGTAAGTATCAATGGACGTTTGTTACTCTTTCACGTAAAAACTACTGAATGGATTTTAATGAAACTTTACAATAATATAGCTTATACATCAGAA
>DWEJ01002238.1:0-11762 GCA_018245835.1 Mysoria sejanus stolli | reverse complement strand
ACTTCAACTTAAACTAAGCATATACTGTCCATTCACTAAGTTTCCTTATCTCTATACTAACTACCTTGAGCTTGAGTAAAGATCTGAAGAGTATAATACTCATAGAAAATACCTATTCACAAATTCAACCTTTATTATTTGTGTAATGTACCAGTGAAGTTAAATCCCATTGAAAATAATATTTCAGGCCAGCTTGACTGTGTTACTTCACATATTTTAGAGAACATAATGTAATAATCTAAGTTGTGCAGGTTTCCTCAAATTTTTTTATTTCATTGTTGCCAGTAAGTATTGTGTTATTATAGTAAGTTACATGCAAGTGATATTTTGTTTGTTTGTTTGTTTGTTTGTTTGTTTGTTTGTTTGTTTGTTTGTTTGTTTGTTTGTTTGTTTATTTGTTATGTTATGTTGAAACACACTTTTTCTTAAGGGATGTATGTCTAGATTTGAAGCTATTGTTACAGTAACCTACAACACAATCTTACCTCCATAAAGGAAATTATAAGCAATATTTATATACTGCTTTGCAAGAGCGCCGTTGTTTTTAGCCAGTTCCTTTGTCTCCTCGGGGAAGCATACAGCCCCCATTATTGTTGTACCAACACCGGTGTAAAACAGCCTCTGGTGAGAAGTTCCAAATTATATCTTAAAATTCAATGTTAATTGATTATAGAATATAACATTCCCAATATTATGTAGCTACCAAAATGTTGGAAATGCTCTCTCTCTGTATTTCTGTACACCTTTTCATATATTTTAAAAGCTTTGATAACATACACATATTAGGCTAGACAACAGCTATAGTTCAGAAAATATAATAGAAAGCTATATATTTTTAATTACTATCACTTGATTGAACCATGTTATGTAATTGCATTGACAGGACAATCATAATAGTTTTCAGAACATTCAGCCAGAGCTCCATGAGGATTCTTAGATATGTCTGCTATCGATCCAGCTGTTTTGAAAATACATATTTGTATTTTATTGTATTGTGGTTTTGGTTATATTTGTATTGTATTGTGTGTCAAAATACACATTAATCATTGAAACACTTTTGATCAATAGATGACTTGTAAGACTAATGTTCTTATGTAAATGTTTTGTTTCTAAAATAAATGTAGAATTTTAGGGAACACTGATGGCAATTACATAATTAATATATGTAGATTTTTGAATTGTGTATCAATAAATCAGAAAAGTTTTTTTAAGTGATATAAATTTATTATTTACCCTTATAATGCCTCCTCGCAAGCCAAAAATAAACCCTGTCAAGCCACCCATGGCCACTGCTCCATATCGTACATCCTTATTCTCTTCCTCCCTTAGGTATTGCACAACCCCTGTAAAAACATCAATTTATTCATTATTTACATCACCTTATTTATTATAAAATATTACAATATTCACAAACAGGTATATTTTTATAAAACAAGTATTGGTTGTATTGGTTGCAAGTGCCACAGCTGAGTAGGATATTCTGGGTTCAAATCTTGGGTTGGGCACTGATGAATTTTTAGTAGCTCGTAGTCTGGATACATGGTCTATGGCAATGGGCTTACCACTTATTCCATGGTGGGAAGAAAATGTTACTGGTGAAACTTGGGAGTGTTCTGCACTCCTCTGCATTCCTTGAGGATTAGTGACATGATGTAACTTCTTTTTTGTTACTTTATTTAAATGTATTAGGGATAAATGAAAAATAAGAAGGTTCTAAAAACCTAACATACAAAAATATAGGAAAGTGTTTGATTTGTATGGTCTAGGGCTAGATGGAGTAGCACTGATTATTTGAGAAGGAAGTTTGGAAAAGAGAGTCGCTCTGCAGTTGTATAACAAATGGGGAGAACATGTGCATGATTAAAAACAAATTTTAGCAACTCACATGAACTTCTATCCTCTAGTTCACCATACTTCTCCAGGATGCTGCTCTTCACTGATTCAGTGTAACCCAGTGCTGTTTGGACTTGTTCTCTAACAGCACTCACGGGTGGCTGCAGCACTGTTCTGAAGTAGCTGGACTTGGCCTCCTTGGCTTTCGCTTCTAGGTATCTGCCAATAATCAGATTATACATGTTTGATATTAGTTGATTAGACTCTTTTAAAAAATTCTTATCGTTATAAGAACAATCTCTGTTAACAGTAGATCTCTTTACTTGTAAAAATTTAATTAGTAACATCACACCTGTAGTCCCCGAAGTAGTAAGCAGAGGAATGAAGAACAATCCAAAGATTTACCAGTTTACATCCCCTCAATTGAATATGTGGTAAGCCTATTCACTAGAAATATCAACTGGGAAATCTCTGACATAATTAAAAATTCTGATCCTGAGAATCAAATACAGAATGTCTCAATCAGCAGGTACACTTACAAGCAACCAATGAAGTACTCTAAGTTTAATACATTTGTTACAATGAACTAAAGGATAAAACCTTTAAAGCTTAATAACAAATAGTTTTAAATGATTGTTGCGGCAACTTTAGACAAACGTTTCTGGTTAGTTATTGAGAAAAAAACATACATACAGAAACATTCAAGACCCTTATGGAGTCAATCAGTATTAATAACACCTTCAACTAACATTAGCTATTTGGGAGTATAAATAAGTAAATTCAGCAATTGTTCCCATATACTCATATGCAAATACTGTATGGCATTACAGATAATCACGATCAAGAACATAGTAATTTTATCCTTAAAATTACTATGTTCTTTTATTATTGTGATAAGAGAGCATTTTCGTTAACAAATATTACATTATTTTTACACATACTCTCCGTAGTCCGCATGTGGCGATTCATATATCGGGAGATCAGAGGGCCGCATTGCCGGAGGCTTTGCCGGATCGCTCGGAATAGGAGTCGCCGCCTTTATCGTTGGCACTAATGCCACTAGACCGGAGCCTATAACCACTTTTCGAAGCATCTGTAAGGCGAAATGTTTTTCAATAGCAATACTAGGTCAAGTCCTTACTTCGTCAAAATTAATGATTGTGAGGTTACCTCGAGAGAGATGTAAAAATCCTCAATTACATAAATATTGAAGATCTACCAAGTCAAGGTCCCTAAAATCAGCTGCTTGAAGTGACAACTGTCGGGGTTTTGACGTAGCTGATATATATCCCTGAACGTTACGTAAGGCCACGTTTGGATAGCTATACTTAATTTTACATTATTTGTGATTGACTTTTGTTTATTAACTTTTTTTATATATCCAATATTTTTTTGTATTATATTATATATTGATTTACTTGTAGAGAAATGATTAAGGATCAATGATAGTACATGATGTTGTGACATTTACGATTGTATTGTCAGTGTCAAATTTGTCATATTCTTGTGTTACCTAAGTTATGCTCGTCGTTCTGTCATTTAGTCATTATTTTCTCTGACAAGTGCACGAAATTTTCTTTCATTGTCTTCGGCTCCGGTCTATTGTATTCCGATCTTAGTGCAACGTTATATTTTCTAAATCTAGTATTAAAAAGTATGAAATAGTGTGATTCTCCTCTTATAAAAGAAATAAAAACGTCCACCATTTGAAGTTCTAAATTCGAAAATATTTTCGGACGACATAACATATTTTTTGTAAGAAATATCAGACGAATCAAATTGTGATTGTGAGTACGATTTGAATACAGCAGTTATATTGTTTTGCTTATAATTTTGAATAGCTGTACATAATTTTTAATACGTATAATGTCGGGAGTGCGTGTCGGCCGTGTGTCTAAGCGTAACCACAGCAGCAAACGCGCGAAGACTCGGTCAGGTAAGCGGGGCCCGCATGGAGGTGCTTCGCAGCCGCAGTCTTTGACTGACCGCGGGTTGGATTGCTTGGAGATTCTACAGTAGATGCTTGTTTGAATTGAACTTCATTTTACTGAGCTCTGACAAATGTAATGCAAGTTATTTTGCAGTTTTGAATAAACTTTTTTCAATGTTAAATAAACTGTTATTAACCTTCCCATAAAATATACAATTGCACAAAAGATTATAATTATTTCATGACTATCAACACAATTGAACTTAAGCACCTAATATTACTAATATATTACTACTTTCTGTGTTAAAGGCCCCTAGCCTAAAGCTATTATTTCAACAGTCAACATTAGAATACATAAAAGTTTGTTCTTCTGCGTAATATGGTGTCTTAATGGTTCAATTGATGACTGTTGTCATCATTTCAACCTTGAAACTAATTTAAGTCATTAAAATATTCACACAATTGGTTAAGATTGTTAATAAACAGTATGTGTATGATATGAAATAATGTGACATGATGATGATAAAAAAAACTATTACAGTTTGTGCTATTATAAAAAAATCAATCAAACAATCGTGGAAATGATTTATATGTATTATTTACAAATGAAGGCAATAATATATTTTTTATAAGTTGGCCACCAATACCTATGTGGAACAATGGAGCAGTTGATAATGAGCTCCTATGAAGTGAAATAATTATATTTTTACACTGTTAATATAATCAGGCTTGCCTCTGGACTGTGATGTTTATCTAATGTACATTGAAGTATTGAAGTATATAAATTTTAATTAAAAAATACATAAAATTAATATGCAACATTTTACAAAGATATATTATTTTATAATTAATTATAAGTTATACATACACTAAACGATATATCATACCATGTTAATACTTTAATTTTTATCCGTATAGGGTATTAATATTTCTGATACATGTGTTTCTTATTGATATCCTATTTAGGAGGCCAAAATTTGATCTCTTTGAATTGATATCAATAGTGATGGATTAATTAATGATGATTAAACATTGATTGATTAATTTTGTTCATATTAGAATATGATATAATGTGTGATACAATCAAAACTGTCAATACATGGTATTAGTTAAAAGATTTGAAAGCTGAAAATAGTTTGATGATTTTTAATTATGGATTTATTGCAGTTATTTAGTTCTTCATATGACATATGTGTATTAAAACATGAAAAAAGTGAAATTGATTTTTTGGTATGCAGCAGATAAATACTGTTTGATAATAAATTTTGCATTTCATTTGAAGAGCTCTGAAACATTTTCCTCTAGGACATCACCCATTTACAACCACAGTGGTGGTACCACACTAACATAGGTTTGATTTACTAACAGTTGACTTGCATTGATTCAGGATTTTAAGGTGCATGATGACATTAGAGTGATGATCATGTAACTCCAGCCAGAGGCGCCAAGGTACTGAGGCCGAAGATATCTGGGTATGAAATGGTACATCCCCATTTATTTCTTTTATAAAACACATCTATATTATTTATTCACATATTTATTTCACATGTAAATATTTCTACTGCTTTCTTTTTGTATATAGATTGTATACTGATATGCAGTATGACAGAAATGTGAATGTTGTACAGTTGTTTTGCCATATGTATTTGAAGGTGTAATTTATTGTTGTGTATGTACATAATATTGTATTAGTTGCCTCAATACTGATAATAGACAAGACACAAGAAAACATCCTAGTCTTATCAAAACACTCAATGGTATTCAGCTAATTAAATAAATTATATGATAAAGTAAACATAATGGGCAAGATAATGTTATCTTTTGACTGTTGTCAATATAATATTGTGGGATAAATTAAACTTGGTCATCTAATCCCAAACTAGACAAAGCCTTGCTTATCACAAGTATTCATCTGAAGTGGAAAAAGACCCCATAATCCAAGGCTAAGTCAGTCTCAATTACTAAATACTTTATAACTTTGAACTCTGTGAACATGGACAGCTTAAGCTGTTAATGTTGTGTTGAATAGTCTATCAACTACTGACTAATAATGTGATCGATTTTTACATGCGCTCTGTCAACAACCAATAGTGTGGTGACTGACAGTAGCACTGTTCAATAGAGTATTTCAACTGGTGTTACATTAAAAATCGAATTATAAATATATGATAAATTTGCTACTCAAGTGGTGTAGTCAAATTGTCTACTCAAACTTGTCCATGACTTATACAGCGCAGATATTAGTTTCTTGCGTTACATATGCTTGTAGTATTCTGTAGACCTTTTGCGTATATCATCACTCCTCCTCACAAAGTGGCTGGCAGCGGTTGGATGCGAAGAGCTAAAGATCGAGCTCAGTGGCGTGCCATTGGAGAGGCCTATGTCCAGCAATGGACGTCAATAGGCTGATGATGATGATGATTCTGTAGACCTCTGGCACATGGTTTTTTTGTTTGGTCATACCCAAGATTAAGTGATATGTTTACAACCAGTGACAAAATTATACATAGGTACATATAATTGGATTTAATACATCTCACTGTATTCATAAGAAGAATAAGTATTTCACGCCTACACTTCAGATGCTTATTCATTTCCGCCGCATCCTTTGTTTCATCATTGCGTTCTTGTCTTATTTGGTTGTCATATAAAAATACAAAGAAGGAATTTTAAAACAGACTTGCTTAGAATGTCATTCGTTTACGTAATCGCAAATTATTATGCCACACCTGTTAGTTCCGAATTCGTGTTGATGAATATTAATTTCAAATAGGTGTTTAAATGACGTTTTTTAATTTGAAACCATTTCATGTGTGATTGTGTATAAATCCAAGGTTTTGGTATGTGGTAAGCAGGCGCATTAAAATATGCCAATATTTGTGATGCAAGACAGCTATGAGTTTTGTGATCATAGCACAGAACAAGTTATTTTACCACTAGTAGCAAAATTGGCCGAAATCCAGGAAGGCAATGCGCATTAAGTATTTTAAGAATTTAATTCCTTAAAAAATTCTTACTGAACATCTATTCCTAATTTGGCATCATCATTAATTTAAGTCAAGGATCCAACAAATGATTAAAGATGTCACGAGAGAGTCTATAGAGTCTATATAGAAATTTTATGATCAGACAATTTGTGAGATCATTGTTTTGTGCTAATGCAAATCTAATGCTCATGTGTCTTCTTTTTCTCATTGTTGCATCGCAAATTAAAAATCTGATACTCGTTATTACTAATCTTCTTTGTTCTCTCGATGGTTCTCATTGAGAGGAAAAAAAACCCATTCATTTATCGTTAACACAATAAAGTTTCATTTTCAAACAGAGTCATTTCCTTTGTTATCTATACTTATAATAAATCTGTAGAGAGGTAAACTCTGTACATGCAATATATTTCCAAAATAACTATTCGGGGGTGATTAGGGATTGATACTGATGTCAGAAATGCAATCAGTAAAATTTTTGTCTGTCTGTCTGTATATTCCTTATGGAAACAAAAGCTACTCGAAACTTGGTACAATTATTATTTATACTCTTGAGCTGGTTATAGTAAACTTTTCATCACGCTACAATCAATAGGAGCAGAGCAGTGAAGGGAAATGTTTGGAAAACGGGAGAAGTTACTCCATTTTTTAAGCTTCCGTCGCGTGTGCAACTTTAATGGTTAAAGCTACACAGAAATCATGTATGACGGAAATGTTCTCCTTAAAATTAAATAAAAATATCCCAAAACAGCATATGTCTATCTTTTAATTACCCGTACGAAGCCGGTGCGGGTCGCTAGTTATAGAATAAATTGTTATATTAAAGGAGCCTATTCATTACACTAATTATTGTCCTGTCAGTCAGTGCACATAGGTTACCAAATTGCAAACATTTACGTTAAAAATGAAATACTTCCTAAGTATCTACAAGCGTTATTATATCATCTTGGGAAGACTTGTATAAAAATGTTAATAAGGTAAGTAAAGCAAATATAAACGACAAAATAAAACCAGATATTTTATAATCTTATAAAACTGTAACAATTAACTGAAAGTAGGGAGATCACAATGTTTCTTTTTTACGTGGAAACGCAACGACGTATTGTACTTCGTCGCGAACGGGCACACTTCGCATTTGAACCTTTTCTCCGCAGAATGCTTATACTTATGTTGTACTAAATTAGCTGGCAAGATTGTTGCATAGTCACACTGGTCGCAAGCGTATCTCTTTTTACCCGTCATATGGGCTTCTTCGTGATATTTAAGAATATACTTGTTCATGGATTGGAACGGACATTGAGAGCATTGGAGTTTAACTCCGATGTCTCGATGTTTCCGCCTGTGTTTCTCCATGGCGACTTCGTAAAATGTCTTGTATTTGCAGCCGGCGAAGTCGCAATGCAACGTCGTCGCGTTTTTATGTCTTAACATATGCTGAGTCATACTAGCACGATTTGTTGTTTGAAACTCGCAATATCTGCACTTGGCTAATGCATGCGTGTTCTTAATATGTTTCTGAAGTTCGTTTGCGGGCATAATTTTACCACACATCTGACACTGTGTATCCTCAGTCATGTGGTGATTTTGTTCATAGTGCAGCCTCAACTGATCCCACGTTAAATAGTTTTCTGGGCATTTTGTACATTGGAAACAATCCTTGATATCTGGCTCCTCCTTTTTTATTTTTATATCGCTCTCCGTTGCACCAGCGTCTGTGTCTTTGGACCCGTGCGCACTATTAATATGTTTACACAGTTCAAACTCATCTCGAAATGTCTCTGAACAATGTTCACATTTTTGAAGTTGACTATTTGCTTCACTGTTCGCCGGGTGTTTGAACAGGATATGTCTCCTATAACTCTCTTTTGCCTTAAATTGCTTACTGCAAAAGTGACATGTGTATGACACTTTTAAATGCACTTTCATGTAATGCGGTTTAAGTTGCCTTTTATCATGAAACCCTTCGTTACATAATGTACAGAACACAGTTTTGGGTTCATCCACTTTATGTGTACATCTCATGTGTTTCCCTAAGCCGCCTTTAGACGCAAAGATTAATCCGCATATGGTGCATTCTCTGATTGCCTTCATATGCGAATGATTTAAGTACGATTCTCTAGTATCAAATTGCTTATTACAAACTTCACAATACGAACCCTTGTCGTGTTTTCTCCTAATATGCCTTTTAAGACTTTCGATTTTATTGTAAGAAAGGTGGCAAATCTTGCATTTCAGTCGAAAGTCTTCTCGTAAAGCGTTGTGTTTTCTTCTCATGTGTAACTTTAAGAAGTTTATTGATGAAAAGACCAGAGGGCATTCTTTACAAGTAATCTCTCCAGTTTCCTCGTTTTTGCAATTCTCTAATAAATCAGGCTTTACATCTCCATTTTCTTCATCATCAATTCGATGCTTCCTCTGCACGTGTCTTGAATATGTTTCCCGTCTTGTAAATACTTTTGGACAGAATGGACAGCTGAACCACTGCTCCAGAACCTTCTTTTTATTATCACTAGTGTGTTTTCTTTGTATATGTACTATTAAACTTCTGTATTTATCGTATGTCAGACCACAATCTTGGCATACGTGTTTGAAGGAGTCCTCGAAGGACCCATGTTTTCTTCTCATGTGCATTCTTAACCTATTAAGTCCCTTAAAAACTAAAGCACATACATCACAAGTTCTTTCTTCTCTGTCGTCGGGTACAGCGTTCGGGCCATGTTTCCTCTTTATATGAGCGACTAAACTATTTTTCTGCTCGTATGACATCCCGCAGTAATCGCAAATATGTTTGAATGATCTTCGGTACACTTTATGTTTCCGTTTCTGATGCATTCTCAACGTTTTAGGCGACTGAAAGACTAGGTGACAAACTTTGCATACGTAGTTTGGCGCTGACTGGGGCACATTAATCGAATCACTAATTCCAAATAATTTATTCTCATTTATAATACTTTCGAATGTCAACAAAACGGCCTCCTTATTTTGGGGTTCCAGTTTCACTGCCGGCTCTTGACTATCCTCGCTGTTGGGCCCTTCTAGCATAAGACCGCTGTCGTTGGCGAACTGAAAAATAAATTATAATCTGGTTAATGGTTAATCCTGGTTAATGGAAACACGGTCAATCCACAGACGCGTGGAGTTTGTTGGTAAATTAGTACGTCGTATTTACATAATCCTGATCATGATAACCTGAGCAAGATGTAAAGTTACTTATAACCTCTTACCAATTTTGCAGTGGAGCATTAGTATATTATGTCTAACCATTCCAAACTACAATACATAGCAAGAGGTATAGATGTAACCTTTTAGGTTTGTAGTTTTTTGGGCATAAAAAATACATGAAAAAACTTTTATATACTCTGCGGAAAAACCTATAACATCTCTTTAATTATCTACAGCAATATATTCAAATTAGCTGTGCCCGCGGCTTCGCCCGCTTGGAAATCAGTGTGTCACAAAGTTTTTCCTGCGTAAATACCGATCTCGTTTAAATTCTAGGAACAAAAGTAGCCTATATGTTGCTTCACAAAGAAATTAAAAAACACCAAATACCTAGACAATATGACCTGGCGAGATAGGGTTGAGGGCCAAGGAGCGCGACGCGGATACCAGCTCGACATGTCATATGGAGCGCTGGCTTGCGTAGGTAATATTTTTTTGGTGGCGTATAATTTTATATTTGTAATATCTTCTAAAGTATTTGTTTGATTCATATAGTGTAGAGGACCGTTTGATCTATATTAAATGGCAAAGTTAACAAATGGATTTATTTACATAAGGGTTAATACTGAACAGAACAAAACAGCCTCCAAAATAACATAATATATTTAATTGAAATTTTTAACATAAAAGTAGTTATTGTGAGTTAACCATAAGATATAGACATATGCTATCGCGAACTGTTTTGTAGTATTTTTATAGGTCGACAATTCTTTAATACATTACTTATTATAAAACTGCCAGCATGTAAGATTTTTCAACATTAATCGTTATATCTCCCGTTCCTGTGGGATTATTGAGATAGAAACTATCCTATGTCCTTTTTCAACGTCTTATCTATGTTTATGCCCAAATTTATGAAAATCGGTGCAGTGGTTTAAGCGTGAAAGCGTAACAGACAGACAGAGAGGGTTACTTCGAATTTATAATATTAGTATGGATTGTATATTTAATAAAATTATATATATTATTAGTAATATTAAGGAATAATATTAGTACATTTATTAGTTTAAATAAAATAACATTCATAGTGACGTTTTCGTAACTGTTGATTAATAATGTTTGCTGTTTAGTGTAAAAAATAAAAAAAATAAAAGGTCTCACGACGACGCTATTGCGCAGCGGACAATTAGCTAGTGTTACCAACCACTCATTAGTCCCACAAAGAATATGGCGTATTATAGTTGATCCTTGCATTGTTGATATTGACTGTCTATTCGATTCTTCGATTGTTACTTATTCGGGTAATTAATTGATATTTGACTTTCAATTATAAAACTATATAAGGAAGGATTATTTTAAGGGTATTCGATGTACGATCAACGGTTAGGACGTCACTATGCCTGTTAAATGTGTGTAAAGGTCGTTTCGGCGTTTCATCATGCAAAAGCCACGACAGTAACACTGGTTTCCCGCCAAAAACTGAGGTACGGTTATGTCAATTTCATACCCATTTTACATATTATAATCTTATAACTCTAATGATTAGATTTGATTTTCATTTAAATATTTTTAACTAGTATTATCAGTTGTTTTACTTTCGCGACTTTATCTACAAACATGACTAATCAAAAGAAGTCAAAATTGCGGCTGTCATTATCAAAATCAGTTATATCCAGTTACTTCGGATCAAACACAGCTATGTCCATTAATTGGAACCAAAGACAGCTAAATGCGAGTTTATGTTCACTCAGTACTCTAATATTGGGCGAACTTTATTAATTTAAATTCAAATTATTATTAATATTTTCATCCTTTCAAATCTTGTTTAAAATATAGAATATTTTTCCGTATCC
>DWEJ01002237.1:0-11762 GCA_018245835.1 Mysoria sejanus stolli | reverse complement strand
ACAAGCTATTGAGACTTATTGTTGAGGAGCTATAATCACTTGAGTAAAAAATTGCTCAACTAGCCCCGCCCTACCCTACATATATTGTATATGATGTTGTAGTAACTACTTGTACATAAACTCTCGCCATGTTAAGAGCAACTGCTGCTAATGGCAGAGCAAAATGGCCTTGTATCCGAGTTAATTGTCGACACTCATCGCGCAAGCCGCGAATGTATATGACGCGGTTTAACTCAAGGGATAACTCGCACTCACCAGATCATGGCGGCTATATCCAGATCCAATTGTTACAAACGATCTATATTTAATATAAATAATATATCTGTTACAGAAATTAAAATGAAAGCATGTTCAGTTCCCAGGTGACGCGGCGAATCGCCTTTAAACATAATCAAACGTTAATACCTTTCGCAAACCGAAGCGACCGACGCGGCGGCCACTTTCTCTAAATCGTTGTTGGCGTAACAAACAGTTTTTCTACTACGTCTTTTCTTTGCAAATCCTCTCAAGACGTTTCTAGGTGTAACACGTACGGGGATATTTATGTATGCACGATAGGCAAATCGGCTTGACGGGTGATTCTTATATAAAATCGCGTTGGCTGTGTTAAATGGAAACGGTATGACAAACGGCGTAACTGAAGCGTTCTAAGCAATGTCGATAAATTTACTAGTCTTATTGGTAACTAGTAAAACTCGTCATCGGTTGGTCGAGCGAGAGCGTATTCAAAGAGCACTCAAGAAAGTATCGCTGATAAAAATAGATGGATGCACGTTTAAGCTAACTCAGCTGCAATCCTCGTTCTGTATGAGCAGTTTATAGAAAACTCGTCCCCGTATAAGCCAGCCCGCGCGGGATAATTTTAGATTTTACATCGGCTATAAATAGTTGTGCTCTACGATCTAGTCCTGGACTATAAATTAGCGAGCGGACGCCGATTACAGGGACAGATTAAAAGAAGTCCTAAATTAGAGTTAATAAAATATATGAAAAATATTATCTTTATTATATTTGGTCCTACATTTTAACTAATTATATTTTGTGATGCAATTTCACACCAGTAACCCCCAAAGAGGTAAACAGAACAGTGTAATACTCTCCCACGTTTTACCAGTTACGTACGTTTTGTAACAATTTCATAAAAACAAAAGTACGTCTTAATAAACCGTTTGTAACATTAAAAAGTGATTTTAAAGATTAAAATCAGCGACAAATTTACTTTCTTTTTGAATTATTACGTATATTTTTACTTATGTACTTATCTTGATTATATGTAAAGATACTTACAAATGTCGCACGGAACTCGTATAACTTATGTCATTGCAGTTTTCAGTCGTTAAGTTAATTTAAACGTACTTGTAAATTTTATAATTATTCAAATGTTAGGTCTGTTGGTAATACCTATAAGGTATTTACAAAACGACATTATTGTACATAATTTTATATTACTTTGTTAAAAACTATTTGTAACAAAGTAATATTACATTCAACATTCATATCTTTTGATGTAATTAGCTAATTTTTATAAAGAATGTTTATTTTTTCCGTAAAGTTATTTATATTTTCAATCAGTACGAAGGCAAATCTTCATACACAGATACCAGTTTTGATATAGTATATTTCTACATGACCAGTACTGTAGTTTCATAAATTACAATTAATACAACTAGCGAAGGCTAATAACGTATTGATAAATTTTTGTATGTATCGTATATAAATTATCGATACGCGTATGAAGCTGAACATTGGCTAATAAAATTTAGAACTCTGTTCAAAGCTGGCGTAGACCTGCACTGATTACTATGCTAAACGAAACGTATTAATAATACAGTCCGCTCATGCATTGAGATTATTAACTTTCAATTAATATTTATATGTTATTGTTGATTAATACAGGATGTAATAGTTATATTATAAGTATAAGACGTACGCGACCTTAAATAAAATAACTTGAAAAGTTAAAGTAAAATTACTTCGTTGATCAATTTCAACGTTCGACCTTTCAATGTGGCGCCACATTAAGGTCTTTTACTTTTCGATGACGCGACCTGTTCGTCGAATACTCGTAAAGTATTCACAGATAATTAATAATAAACACACGCGCTGTCGGACATATTGACTGTCTATTAGAATAAAATAAATTATGAGAGTAGGTCAACACTTCGCCACGTACCAGATTACAACCCGCATTATTTCATGTGTCAACATTTACTCATGCCATGCCAAGTGCTGAAATGTTCTACAATAGATCAGGTAAGTCATATGTTTGCGAATATTTATACCGTAATTTTTATCGTTCAGTAAATTTTTGAGAAAATCTATATGTATGCGTAGGAACATTATTTGGAACGATGCCAAACGAAGCATTTACAATAAAAATTACTTCCTTATTTAAAAAACGCTTGTAGCATCAAGCCTATGGTCACCAAAGAGGTAGACAGAAGAATGTAGTATACTCTACACCGCCACGATTTACCAGTTACGTTCGCGGCCCACTAAGGAATAGATTGCGGGTCTACATCGGGCACACATCCAGACTCCGAGCCACTGCTAGAAAATTTTAATTTGAAAAATCCATTAGTGTACTACCTAGAATATGAACTCAGGACCTCCCGATCGGCCGTCGACCTTGCTCCCAACACGACCAACATGACAGTGAATAAATACATGTGAAATACATTTTTCAACAATACAAGAGTAAAGTAATATATTGTTATATACTATAATTATTTTTCTAAAACAAACATTGAAATCATAATATAATCGTAGGTACGTAATTCGTAAACGTACAACCAATAGACGATACAAGTTTTTCAGATACGAATCGTACAAAAGATATGCGGTGGTCCGCTAAATTACATTTATCACAAAAACCGACGGATGTTGCGTTTACGTTGATGTCTAATTCAAGCTCCGCGAAGCTTTATAATGCTGGGGTTTTTGTGAGCCTTGTATAAATAGCAATGAAACTGTAGAGTACAGTCGGAAACAAATCAGTTGAACATAAACATTAATACCGACCATTGCTAGCGGTTGTACGAATAACTATTGTACATGTATATTTTTAACATGTAAGTGATTTGCTCGCATGACAATAATATAAGTATCACTATAAAGATTGCAAGGAATTATTAACTTGTATAAAATCACAGTAAATAAACATCGTTTCTAACGTCACGTCATTTGATGAAAAAATGTTTATTTCTTGTCAGGTCGTAGATGATTGTTCGTTTTCTATGTAATGCGATGTGTTATGTCATGTGAATGAGTTTGAAATAGTGTGAATACCTGGTTCTTTCTGAGTAATACAAGGCACATACATCGCCAAGTTCACAGTAAGTAGATATGTGAATAGTCGGTTCTCGAGGTATTTCGTGCCTCAATATTTAGCAAACTTTTGAGACTGAAACTTGAGCTTACAATTTATTTTTAAATGTATGCAGCCCTAGCAAGCTCTCGTGAGCCGTATAAACTGTAACTTTTGATAGTCGTTTTTTAGTCGGGCCATTGGCCTGCAGACGTACCAACAACTTCCTTAGGAGACAAGTATTACATAGAACAGTTTTCGTTTAAAATAACGTTCTTCTGCTATTGAAGTTCCCGTTACGAAAAATGTTTGCTCATTGTGGTTCGGAACTTCGATCCAGGGTTGTCAAGGATCCGTCGAATAAACAAACCAATAACAATATTTAATCTATAATTTCAAATTCAGACTAATGTTGTTTGAGGTATGAATTGTTGATTTCATAAGCCCTGTTGAAACTAATAATGTTTTTAGTATTTGTTTATTGGATCCTATTAATTGTTTTTTTTAATCAGAGAACCTATCCTTGTATAAATATAGATAGCACAAATTGCGAAGCTTAATTTTCTTCAACCTTTACATTTCACTTTCCACCAACATTTTTTTATAATCATATTCAACGCACATACCTCCATGTGTAGCGAGGTGTAAGACCGCTGTTTAGAAATCTTATGTCTTGTTATAACGAATACATCGCCTGCAATCCCCGAAAAGTAGTACACTCCCATGATTCGGCAGTTACGTTTTCGTACCACTAACTCCTCCTCCCGATTGGCAGTCGCATTTGCAACCTATACGAACAACGAGGCAATTATGTTTATACTAAAGTTATTTTAAAGAAATCATCTTCGAGAAAACTGCGCAGCTTGCAGCTATTATATGATAGGGTGGGCTACATCGTGTGAAGTTTAGTATTTAGCAACACCGTGTTCAACATTGGAACGATAAGGGATTGTTGGTGATTTTTGTAATCGATTTTCTAATATCCCATTCACAAACACACGCACAGATATCATAATATTTCCATCAAACATAAATAGCAGTAAATATGTAGGTATGTATCTATGATACTAAGTTAACATTTAAAGCGATAACCCACGCATCGGTCAAAGGAACATGCGTCTTGAAAATGGAAGACGTGTGTAGTATTAGTTGACAAATGCTCGTATGTACTTGCAAAGTTTAGTCAAGATAAAACTTTGTACAAGTGCGAGCGATCGATTCCGCGAAGTGACGATAGCGCTGGCTTATCCCTTTGTGCACTAATTGATATGTCACCACAGCTGTACATGCAGGTGCTGTTATTGCTTTAATGGATTCTATGGATATAAATCTTGTTCATTGTCCCCTTGCAGTTCGACGTCATTTTCTTTCATGTCACCTTTGATTTGTGTCGCTTTCACTAGCTAATTTTTTTTTTCGTTGCCTGCTCTTTATTTGAACTTCAATATAGAACAATCATTCGTATGGTTAATTACTAAAAATACTTCTATAAATAACAGATATGATATATAACCGTTACACTGTCCGCGTGCGGAACGCAGTTATAAATCTTTTTGGCAATGGCAATTCGCTATATACTATCTACGTAAACAAATTTTTAAAAATTTTGGTTAACAAAGGTTGCAAAGAACAAGTGTATATTTGTTTATTGGAGACATTGGTTGTTTATTATTATTATGGGTATAATAATTTTCAGATTCCATACATAATTATCACAATATGACCACGTGCGATGCCGTTGACTAATTATTCCAGTACAAACTTCGCGTCCTAACAAGAAATGCGTGTGGACAGCCTCCAGAAATAACAAGTGCTGTTATTGGTGCGGGATCAATGACTGGCCCAGCAAACTGACTTCGTCCTGATCAACCGTATCACATCAGATTTATTCAGTTCGAACCAGATGCAACCAGCGGATTAATTGTCGCGAGGAATTAACGATACTATAGCGTGATGTTGGGCGCAATAAACGTATTCTAAGACGTATACTCGCTACACGCAGCGTAGTGTGAATGTAACCAAGGTTGCGCACGTTGCATCCGTAATCAATCCGCAAACGTGTTTAGGCTTATCGCCGGATTACATGGCGTATTGTTTTCAATCACTGACAATGTTTTATGGTCGTCAAGAGCACGCGCATAGACATGTTTGGAGTGCTATTTAAGAACAAACAACCATTTCGAGAACCTTCGACTTAACGATGCACGTTGAAAAAGCTGCGTAATTAATGATGTATAATTTATTTTGATTGGAGATGCATTTTACTCGCACTGGCGCCGTGAGAAAACGACTATGCGAGTACATTATGCGGCGCTGGCGACGGCGCCAGCGACCGGCCCGTTACCATCGCGAAGCTTTTGAATACTAAATCCTATTTGTTTTGTTACACATGCAACGTATGAGATAATTGAAAAACAAGAAATATTAATCATTTAAAACACACTCACTCATTAATTTAAGACTGCAAATCTTATTTAACACCAATACAAACCAATTCGAAGCCTTTTATTTCCCAAGCAGTTTTAACTTCGTTTAACTACATAATTAGAAAAAAATAATACACCTCGGTGCTATATGACAACAGTTTTTATTTCTGTAAATTGCTCTATTTTGTTTATGTGTATATCATATGAACTAATGTATGTATCCCTTTCGGCAATGCAGTTTTTTTGTAACACTTCTTTAAGAAATTATTTTTAGTGTTCGCTACAGTTATCCTACTTTTTATATGGGCATCTACTAAATATTAATATATTTATGTTCTTGAACGTCATTAATTATAAACAGAAGCAGGTCAACACGACTTATATCAAAGATATGAACCGCAGATATCAAAGTACGAATGAGGAAATATGTGGAATATATAGGTATGCGCAAAGGAACCGGTTACTTCGACGAATAAATCCGTTAATTTGTTCGCGAGAACCGAGCACCAGTGCGCTGGGCCAACATACAAAACAATTCGTTTGTTGGCTACAATTGATACGTCGTTTCAACAGATTCCACCCGCAAGACGAAACCGATATGCGATACGAGTTGCACTGAAAAAAATTATGAAATGCTCTATTGCCACCTTAAAATATGTTCCATGTTCAATATGTTGCATTGTTCTGATGTTCTGAACGATAGTCAAAAGAAAGTTGTGATCGACATCTGAAGCCAAACTCAAAATGAAGTATTCTCACAGCCACAACCTGTGTCACCATATTCTTTTACACGTTTCAAATGGGTAGAATAAACTTTGAAGTGCAGCGGAAAAAATATTATTACATGATGTCTGCTGCAACAGAACAATGACAGTTCTCATTAACCAATTATTTCTTGTACGTTGACTGGTTGACTCTTTAATAGTTATCTATGGAAGAAAATCTTTATTTGTCCTTTGTATGGCTTGTATCAGTACCATAGACGTTCAAGCTCTCGTGTTTGCCTAGTATCGAGGCTAGCCAAGGAATGCGGACGTGTATGGCAAAAAATGTATGTCACAGCTTCCACTCGACGATTGAGACGTATCAGATCGTATTGAATGTTGAGCTTTACATGTTTACTTTCAAATATTCATGTGTGCGTACACACGTAAACATTTAATTTATTTTATTTTATACTTTTGAAGTGTATGACTGTTTATAGTAATAGGAGTAATATTTTATTAAATAAATACATACTTATATTATAATTTCAGAATATGAGCTAATTTATTGAGGACTTAGAGTTACATGACACCAAGCATTTTTATTATTTAACTAATCATTTACTTTGTAATATGCTTTTTTACAAAGATTCGTTTTAATGGTGGCTTTTAACTCTTTAAGTGATAGATTAATAACCTCTTTTGGTATTTTGTTGTAGAAGCGAATACAGTTTCCCATATAACAATGAGACACCTTACTTAAGCGAAAGCGCGGTATGGCCAATTTATCTTTATTTCTAGTATTATAATTTCCTCTAATATTCTTGACTAAACTTGAATAGTTTATCCTTGCATACATTAGGTATATTATCATAAATATACTGGTTAGGCACAGTCAACATTTTACTGTCATTGAACAGATCTCGTCGTTTTAAAATATCAACCTAAATTTGTAACCACAGATTAGACACATTTGTACCGCTTGAATTAAATTACTTGCAGAACTTGACTTTTGTTGATTGATCGACCCCGCAATAAGGGTATTTTTTATCGAACTGCTTTACATCCGACGAGACATAGATCGCTTACGACGAGACATAATCACAAACGAAAAACCAGACAGAATTCAGGTTAAATTCTAAAACAAATTACTAAGAAGAAACGAACCCAGAACAAAGTGAATGTGATCGATCGTTGTTCTTTTGTGTTGCAGTCCATCATAACTTCCTTTGGCTCATTGTTTCATAGTAAGTAATAAAAACGTAACATTACGCCCGTAATCCCTGTGAAGATAGCCAGAGGAGTGTAGTATCTACACGCTAATGTTTCTCCAGTTACGTATAAGTGCCACAGTAGATTAGGTGATCCTATTGCCATACATCGGGCAAAAATCTCGACTCAAAGCCGCTGCTAAATATTTTAATTAGAAATTTTAAATTAAAAAAATCCTACAGTACGTGACCCGGTATTTGAACCTGGATCTCTCGATCAATGGTCGCGCTTGCAACCAACCACTTGTGTACCAGGGCAGTGTACTATAAAATTTCGATACACCATATTTCATTTGAACAAGTATTGCTATTTATATATCCGAGATCTAACGATACTTCCATTAGCTGTGTATATACCTAACCTTCGAAAAGAGCTAGTTACCTATGACGGATAATTGCCGCATGTTGAAAATGGTTTTGGAGATACTTGCTTCAATATGAAATTACTTCTATTAACACTATAACAAGTTAATTTATTCGGTATTCTCGTAGAATTGTGATGTGATCTTAATGACAAAGAACAATAAGGCAGTCGACTTTGGCATACCTATGTAATTTATCTGATTATTATAATATAGATTTTGTTTAAACCTACTTTTGGATTAGATGGCCGTAGAAACGTTGCAAATTGAACACTGTAGATATCGCGGTCATACACTTAAACACCACTTCAAAATTCTAATAAATATTTTTAGAACGTACGATTAGTCTCATTGATGGAATTCTCAAAAATTATATGTATTTTCAATTTCGCTATAATAGTATATAATGAGTAGGTAAAATGCACTGTTTTGTCCCAAAAACCATACACAAAAGCACGCGACATTTCATTTTAGTTCTCAGGGTTACTACGGCACTCGTGTTTAAACTGAGGCCAAAGTTCAGTGTTCTCAGAGACTAGAAAACCCGGTATACACCCATAGCAGCTGCACTGACTTTCTGACGTCAGATGACGTCAGATGTCGCTCGTGCGGTGAATGCATTTGAACCACTATTTATTTTATAATCTTTGAGATCGTGAGCTGCCTCTTGCAACTGTCTTTTGTGAAGAAAAACTGGTAAAAGAGGTGAGATTATCGTGAGGCCAAAAGGCAAAGTAAAGAACATTTTACCATTTCAATTTTACAATGTCAAATATTTTATGTTATACATTGTAAAATAATGTAATATGTTTATATTTTACAATGTAAAATATAAATATTTTACTATTATAAATATAATCAAAGATACATACATACATACATACAAAGATACATACACATACCTATAGTTTTGGACATACTTGTCTCAATAAGACAGAAAACTCAATATGAAATTACTTCTATTAACACTTAACATTCAAGATTATTTATTCGGTATTGTTATAGAATTGTGATATGTCGTTAATGATGAAGAATATATATTTAATGTTTAAATGCTTATTGTACAATATAATTTTATTGTTCAAATAGGTGTTTCATTGTAAATAGTTATTGAACAATAAATATATATAGAACTTACTGCCTGAGCTATGTGAAGCATGTAAGCTGAAACACTACTAAATTATTTCTAAAATTTTATTCAACAACACGCATTGTTTACAGATTAATATCTTTACAAGTATTGTAGAGCTGAATAATGCATTTATCACGACTTCCAGTAAACTTACGCAATAAAAATACCGATTTCCGCATCTGTAATATAAATGTTCTGTAACTAATATTCAGTAGAATATCATTTGCGAGTAAAATTATAGCGAAAAACATTATTGTGTTGATAAATTAAAAAAACAAGAATACCTGTGTTAATAAATAAAAGAACAAGAATACCTGTGTTAATAAATAAAAGAACAAGAATACCTGTGTTAATAAATAAACAAAAAAACAAAAATACTGAATTGAAATGAATGACTCAATTAATAGACAGTTCACGCGCAAGACTGACCTACCGTACTCAATATCGTATTCTGAAACGCAAACGTATTGCTTGATTGTACTATATTTAAATGGTATTTAAAAATATATATAAAGTTCATTTATATGATAATAATGCTATGTATATTCACTATATTCATCACTACACAGCGATGCAAACTATTTTTACTACATTTTATAAACATATACTTTATTTCAGGTCTATTCTAAAAATATGCTTATACCTAAATGTTTTATACGTACTTACAATGCGGACTTATAGAATAGGCAATCCTTTGCATTCTCGCTATAGGGCAAAGGGCATAGTAGCTCACGTTCTAACAGCATTTATATTATGCAAGCGAATGTTCTTGATATTCGTTGAGTTCATATAAGATGTTCATAATTAAGTTAAAATCCTCTTATACACACTCTATTTAGATATTTACCGGGTCTCTAGACTCGTGTCACTTTTTTTTTATCGATGTATGTCATTAATACAGATGTACAGTACCTACCACTTGATAATTTCATATTAAATTCTGTACGTTAAAAATAATTATTTTTAACTTGTATCAGGCACGTAATTTAGGATGTTGATGTATATGGCTGTTGCGTACAGACCTTGGCCGTCAATTAATACAGCGCTCTAACAATGAGTGATAACATGCTTCCGTGCCATGAACTAAAATGCGCCAAACACAAGTTGACATGCACGCCCGTATGCCTTTACACAACAAAGTTTCTGCTGTTAAGCAGCAAGACCTTCGTTTAGTTCATAATGGTATGGTTCATAGTATCAAACAATATTCACACAGCGACAGTGTTATAGTATAAAACTGTTTTTTAAACTTTTACACTGTATCGTAAGGAAGATACTTTAAAATAAATTTATTTATACGCATACCAGAATTGCTTCACTATTTTTGGTGTTCGAAAAATTATTTTGTGTATGTAATAATTGATTATATTTAATACTTATTTATTATTTTTCAATGTAAATTTGTAAATTTTAATTAGCTACATAGCACTTGCTATAATAGCTACTTAGCTATGTTATATAAGATATGAATTTCACTTGTTTTATTTCAGTGTATGTACTATATATCATTTTCTATTGATGTAGGCCATATACGTGTATAAAAGTAAACAAAGAAACAAGATATATTAGAAATTGCGTAACTAGGTTATGACTATCAAAGTGTTATGATAAGTCTTAGACCAAAGCATTTATATAAAACGAGAAAAAAATATATACTATAGTAACTGTAAGCAATACTTAAGCGAAATCGTGCACATAGCGGTCTTATAAATAAACATAAGAAGACACGGTGATGTAAAAATCGTCGAGGAGAAGGGATGCGTGTTCGCAATATTAAAACCGAAGTAGATGTCCTTGCTTGGAACAAGTTGACTTTTAAAATTCAATAACTTAATGATCAAACAAAACTTCAAGTTTAACACATACGTTATTAATTTATATCCATCATTTTTTGTCGTATCAATGAAAAAGATAATAAAATATACATTAAATAGGCTCAAACAAATAGATTAGATATCTGTATGCTTAATAAAATACTCGTTATGAATTTGGTTATCATAATTATTTACTTAATTCTACTGAACCGTTAAAAATTGTCGATATTATAAATATTTTTTATATATTAAGCATATATAGTATATTAATATATTAAGCATATATAGTATATTTATATATTAAGCATCTATTAATATTTTTATTCTTACTTGCCCGTTTATCTGTTTAGCGACAGGTTTCAAATAATGTTCTGTACATTTGATAATATATAAGGATACGCCTAGTATTTCAATAGCAGGCAATATAGAATTCAGGTACAATTATACAATACATTACAAAAATTTAGGTAATATAATTTATATTTGAAACATAAAGCATTCGTAAACATAACGAGGTTAGCTGTTGCAAAACATCTGTAAAGTATAGCAATAGTGGTTTCGGCGGATTCCTATATGGCGACCGTTAGTGGCAAATTTTCACCAGCGTTTCGAAATATAAAAATACACCAGCCACTCCCAGTCGACCTTGGCGGAGGAAGTCGGGCTCGATGAAAAAAACATCCGAAAAACGTGTTGGTCATTACTCCTCTGTGTCTGCTATCACTAGCACTGAACAAGTTCGCAAC
>DWEJ01002236.1:0-11763 GCA_018245835.1 Mysoria sejanus stolli | reverse complement strand
CCTCATAGAGAAAATTTTTTTTTTTTACTCAAGGTGTGCAGGTTTCTTCACGATGTTTTCTTTCACCGAATAGCAAGTGATATTTTAACTTAAAACGCACATTTAAGAGGTGCGCGCCAGAGATTTGAACCCGGTCGCCCGGAGTGAGAGGTCGAATTTCAAACCACTAGGCTATCACTCACGGCTATCATTCACGGTTATAACGTGCGATATTTTAATTTTATTTTCGCATATAACTTTATATCGTTTGCTACCAGAATATTATTTTCGTCTGCCGGGAATAGTACGGAAAATTGAGCAGCGCAATACTGTAGTCCGTACATACCCTGTTGCTACACCATCGGATCGACAAATTAAAATAAATGAATATTCAATAATTAAATATAAAATTAACGACAACAAATTTAAACATTCCGTGAATCAGCGTTTTCTTAAGGCCAACTTCTAGTTCTCAAGGTTCAAAAGGCTCTGAAAAAAACAGATAATTAATTTTGTAGTATGTTTAAAAAACGCTTTCCAGCATTAAATAATTATTATACACTCAATTTTTTTCAGATTGTGTAAAGTATCAATGACATATTTAAGCTGTTTTTAATATAAAAACCATCAAATATTCAAAAGAAACATTAATACTAATCCAGAAAAATACGATAATTATTTTTTTCATATGCATTTTATTTGGGTAGATATTTTACTTGTTAAAATCACTTTCATGAAATTCATTGTAGTTTTAGTACATTTGCTTAGAGTTGAACCTTAATTATGCAGCCAGAGTTAAAATTAGTTACAATGTCCTCGTTGGAAATGAAAACGCATAGCATCGCACAACAGATTATTTCAACACCGCATCACCGCTCGCCGCTCTGCCAATGAGCGCGCAGAGAGCGAGGGCGCGGCCGCTAGATGGCGCGCCGCGGTGCCATGGCGCCTGTCGCTTCAGTCTGCCTCGCTGAAATGACCTATCGCGTTCGTTTCGCTGTACGTACTTGCGTTGTAAGGAAAGCTATAGATTATTACACCGACTCACTCGTTGTGTGATTGTGTGAGTGATGATGGCGTTCAAACACAATTCGTTGGTGTGCGTTACGACCATCGACGCTATAATGTGACTGCGATTAGAGATCAACGACTTTTTTGACACTTAATTTGCAATACATGCTGCGGCATGAAAATTTTGCCATGAATAATGTTAATTTTTTTTATTTAATTGCAGGTTAAATGGGAAGTTGTGCAGTGATAATTATTATTATAATATATTATAGAAGTCTGCAATTAAACCAATTATTACGGATGATTACGTTTAAATATGTTTTATTAAACAACAAAAATCTTTATGATATAGATATATAAAATTACCTTTTTGTTTCATTTTAGGCTCGGTATACATATGTTGATAACCATATATAAGAATTTGAAAACATAGGCAAATTATAGACATTGCAAATTATTTAATTTGTGGCCTATCGCTCATTTAAATAAATGTCAAACATTGCTAACAGGCTCACGGGTAAGCCGAATTGAACAGTTGTAACTATTCTTGGTTGTCCTATTTCACATTGCGTTAAGAACAACATATTTCAATGTTTTATATTAATTTATCAATTTTGTTAGTAAAACAATAGAAGAGACATTAAATGTTGTACGCTTAGAAATAGTTCGTTAAGATCGGTGCGGTTGTATCAAAGTCGTCTGGAGTTACAAATTAAAGATACGTGTTAAATTTACAAGATAGTAGAAAACTACGAAAGGGTCATACGAGGAATAAAGTAACCAACGGAAATTCTAAGTTTAAATGTAGAGTGATGTTATCAGCCTGATTAGGATGGACGTAAGACGGACGAGCACGGTCGCGAGCTTAGTTCGCACGCTAATAGCAGGATAGATTGGACGTCTGCTCCACGTTGGTTCACGAATACATTTGTTGTAACGGGGAGCGTATGAGAATTATGATTGATAGGCGATCGAGGCACTTGGCGTTTCCTGTGATCGCCGTCTAGACAGACAATGCGCAATAACGACGCTTAGTCTAGCCACTCAGCGCATGACCTAGCCTGGAAGCGTCGGTATGAAGGGATACAGCCACTATTTCTATAGTATATCGTTGTATGTACGAGTAGATCTGTTAAATCTTCTATTATTTTAACTTTATTTGTATTTGTAACCCATTTGACTGTAGCCACAGTAGTCAATTCAAGTAGTCAATAGTCGTGCTTTTTCTGTGTTCATATCTATTACCCATTAACGTCGCTTTTGGCGACTTCTGAATCCCCATTCGTTGGAATCTGACCTATTTCGTCGAGATAGTGATTGAGAAATTTGGGAAAAGAGCGGGAAGATCGCGTGACTTGCCTCATGGGGTTGACGTTGATAGTGTGTCGGCAGCTATACTGTGAAGCATCATTACGTAGGGGGAAATTAACCAAAGTAACCATTTTGTGTTTTGCTCATAATTCGTACAAACCTTATAAATAAGAAACTTATTGTATTAATTATTAACATTCATATATTAGCACTTTATTGGGTAACACGTTTTTATAACATTGATTACTTTTTAGTAACAATTTAAAAAAAAGTAAATAATGATAAAGGTATCTAAATGGAATAGGTACCCCAAATATGGAATACTATAAACACTATAAAAAAAAACCTTAACTTGAATGAAATTTTCTGAAAACCTTATTTTATCATAAAAAGGAACATAAATTATTTGCAGAAATCACAAATCCAAGTGCCAAACTCTGGACTAATGGATTAATGGAGGCCTTATGGTCTAAGCCTGGTTTTTGGGCAAATAGCTTAAGCCATTTTTTCCCAGCGATTCGCGTGTCACGCAGTGGATTTTCCAACTGATTACATCTTGCCAATATATATGCCATTCTGCGAACATCGTTTCCTTTCAAGCCACGATATTTGCTCTCCATCATCAAAATGTAGTCTATCAAAATATTTTCAAGCGTTAGTCCTAAAACAGTTGTCTTTCCAAGTTTATTAGCAGCGGTTTCATCTAGGGCTAATTTATTTTCCTGGCATAATCAAAACATGGTTGATCTTGGTACATCAAAGTGATTTGCAGCTCTCATATATCCCGTTTTTTTTTCTTTTACTAATTTTATAGCTTCTGTCACATGCTCGGAATTCCTCTCTTTTCGTTTCGTTATTGAATTGACGCCAAATTTACTTTCAATTGATAATTAACAAAGTCATTAAATCAGATGATAGAAAAGAGAACCAATTATGGAATAGTCCATAATTGGCTCCGTTTGTGATCCGTCCATAATTGGATTCACTAAAGATTTGAAACTGACCTAACGTAAACCTAAAAAAAAAACATCTAAACTATCTTTAGAGGGTAGAAGAACAATACTGTGTGCACTTTTTGTACGAGAAATATGGACTTTTTACATACCTTGGAAAGTTTTGCAACATCGACAAAACAAAAAATTGCGACAACGACGAACAACGAAGGGCGCGCTCGAGTGACGTCATATAACTTGTACGCGCCGATGGGAATGGAAGTTAAGAAACAAACACTGCCTGTTGCATGTGTGACGTTTAGTTTGAGAGAATTGCCAGTATTACATATTAGGAATACTACTACATATTTAGTCACTTTCCTCTACGTGTAACGTATAATAATATGGCTATATACTTAATGTATAATAATAAGCTCTAAGTACACTATAGTGACTGTCTCGTTTAGTTGCAAGCGCAGTTGCCGAACCATAGATCTTGGGTTCAAATCCAGGAACAGGCAATTATTGGAAATTTCTAACGAAGATACTGTAATAGTGGCTCGGAGTCTCGATATGTGCCGGGGTATGGCAACAGTCTCACCACCTATTGCAAGATGGTACGTAAACGTAATTGGTGAAACGTGGAAGTGTCCTACATTCCCCTGCCTACTTCTAGGAGAGTTACAGCCGTGATGATAATTATATACTTAATATATACCTATATGCATATATAAAAAAAAAAAAAATTTCAGCGTACTTGTTACGCTTTACTTTTTCAGGTCAACGCCTGTAAAACTACAAAAAAATGAATCAATACAAGAATTGTATTATTTGTAATTACTAATTTTCGTCTAATTATACGCTAATAAATTTATTTTGGAGAATAAATTAAACATTAGAAACGTGGAAATTGAATAATCAAATATAGCATAACAGTCTCTTAATTTTACTTTCATTCGAAATACGATTTGAATTACCGCAAAACGCGCTGAAAGAAATGAAAGTTTTAATAAACAAGCAGGGAGATAATTTTTAAGAATTAAATTAATCACACACATATACTTCGTGTATACTTATCACTTAGTTGTTATTTTATTTGCGCGCTATCTACCATAACTTGGGATAATTGGTATAAGACTGCCTCGTTGGTTGTGTGGGTTGCAAGTGCGACTGCCGATAGGGAGGTCCCGGGTTCGATTCCCGGGTACACTACACACTACAAATGAAGATTTCTGATTTAGAAAATTTCTAGAAAATTTTCTAGAAAAATTTCTACAAAATCTTAATTAAAATTCTAGTAGTGGTTCGGAGTCTGGATATGTGCCCGATGCATGGCGATAGGCTCACCACTTATTCCGTAGTAAAAAAAAAGACGTAAAAACGTATCCGGCGAGACGTGGGAGTGTTTTGCATTCCTCTGCCTACCTACCTCTTCGAGAATTACAGGCGTGAAATAAAAAAAAACAAAATCTATTAGCGCGATCAAAACTGCTGACCGCTTCCATTAATACGACCAAGGTATCAATTAGCAAGTGGAATGTTAAAGAGTACAACCAAATTTTACAGTATTCCTTAGCAAAGAACAAATGTTGCTGTATCCAAAAAGTATTAATATTATGAATTCGCAAAGAGTATTTTGAACTTTAACAAATCTTATTTTGGCGGTGATATTAGCATTATCCAAAACTGAAAACTTATGAGTAACCAAATATAGGAAAGGATCACGCCCACTAGTACCGCGAAGCCGATGTGACAACTTTTAAAATCACTTTTATTTCTTGGAAATAAGGTTTAAATTTGTAACTTGAAATGAGAGATACGTGTTTGTTTAGCTCTTAATGTATCATTTTTTATTCGAATAGAGGTTTGAATTTTAATGAAGCAAACGAATAAATAAACGTATTTGGTGTGCGTGCACCGCCTGCACCGCCTGCACCAACTCCACCGCGCGACTTCACCACGAACACAACGCATTTATTCCTGCTACTTAATAGCAACCATAGCTGGCGCTAAGACGTCCCGATTAAAAGCAAGACTTAAGCATATAAACAACCCGCTAGCATTCAACATTAATCTTTTTTGTATTTAATTTTATTCGTTAGTGAAAAGATACTGTTTTAATATGTATGTTACCGGGATAATCCTAAATATGTAATTACATCATCTGCAACAATTCAACAACTAGGATGGTGACTTTCAAATCGTTACTGTAACTTGACGACATTTACTAGATTTATTTCGACGGATTACTTTCTGAACATCTACGCCACTACGTATCAAGCGCGAAGTAACGGCAACAATTATTTAATTGACCAACAATAAGTGAATGGCTGTTACCGTATTTGGATGTATGGAAGGCTAAATCAATTGTAGAATAATTTATCAATTAATTAATTGTATTTGTATCTAAGATCTTTAATAAAATCTGTAAGTGGGGTTTATTATAATACAGTCTACAAGCAGTGTTGAAAAGTTCTGTTGGAAATTTGAATACTGGGCTTAATATCCTTACCATTACTTCTTCCATGTCTAATGTGCTAATATCATTGAAACTGTTATTACCAAGCAATTTCAAGTAGGTACGTTTATCACTACTTTATGTCAGCGTATCATCACGCACGGTCCCTCACGGTGTAGAGCGCCGCGATATATGTACGAGAATCTCTATTGTAATAAGTCTGTCGTGCTTTGTCTGCATTTACAACCCTGCACGTACATCCTATGATAGTTTGTAGGAGTTCCAGCAATATTACGGTCAGTCATTAGAAGCCCATAGTTGAATATGAAAGTGATCTACACGTCTATATCACAAACCTTATTGTCTTACAGTTTTCGCTTACGACTCCCTGCAAAACGACAATCCAAGCGTGACTGACAGCTAAATTTTTGTTTAAGTTTTTTAGGCATGCCCTAGATATGTGCAATAAAAGCTTCTACGAGCCGCATGGACCGTTGTTTAACATCGTCACCACCAACTCTTTTAACATCTTCTATTGATCGCGGCTGTTCGCCTACAATGAGATGGATTAACAGCATAATTTACTACTTGGTAAATGTCCAACCTTATGAACCTTAGCAGATATTATGGAGAACTACAAGGAGCACAGGTTTCTTTACGACTTTTTACTTGACCTCTACAGAACGTGATACTTAAGATAATGAAAATAGAACAGTCTAACTGTGACCACCAGTTCCACCGCCGGGGAGTACCGTATCTCGTCTTGTGAACATGATATGAACATAATTATTTTTAATTAACCGACGTTTTATTGTGTTTTAATATTAATGCGTGAATAAAAATATTGCTAATAAAAATCTGGTTAACATTTTTCCTCCGTTCTTATTTACATTTAGTATACAGGTGTCTAAAATATAATTTTTAATTAATACTTGACGTATTTCACAAGAAAATTTGCAGCTCTTTCCGAAGTGTGGCAGTTCATTATATAATCATCCCTTTTATTGTCCCACAGTTAAACACGAGACAAAGTAGAAAAAGCAACGTTGGTAAAGATATGTATAACACTGCGCACTCGGCGCGTCGGCACTGTCGGCGCCTCTCGGGGTCCAGAATAATAACATCTAAACATTTGATTGTAACAAATATTTTATAGTGCTGTCATCATCGTCGCATAAGTAACAACACATTTCCACAACTATTTCGATTTTCCTTCTTACAGAGTACCGACACATAGTTTATGTATCGTTAACAAAAATTCATGTTTAAATTGAAAGGTAAATTCCATGATCATGATATTTTTTGTACGTCGTCGTAATTTATTTGCGAATTAAATGTTTTTGTTTTCGTTGTAGTGCACCGTCATGTCCGCTGTCAGTACACGTCGCTTAGAGTTAAACATTGCCACCGCATTGGTAGCGGAGCTAGTTTTAATGAGAAGGTTACTTGGGGATTAGCCCCGGTCTTCTTAAGCGTCGTGCGTCAGGTCAATTATAGAGATATTTAGCACTATGTGCCAAGAAGGAAACTATTGTACAAATGCGTAATATATTACAAATGTACTGTTTGCTAAACAATATATGCAATGGAAGCTAAGTAGCTGCACCGACTTATCGATACATACATTGTTCACTTCGAAGGGAGTGGTATGCAAACACCTTACGACGAATAAGTTTTCCATGTACTCTTGAGAGGTCACATTCATAAGTACTAGATCAGTAATGGGGCCTTAACCCTAACATATCTGTCCTAAATGTCCGTAACTAAAATATCTGTCGTAAAAACGAAAATAAAAGATTTCATGATAATTCAAATAATGTTTGTTACCCGAATTAATAAATTTACACTATTTTATTTTACTCGTGTTCACGTTAACTCATTATTTATAAAAAAGTTAATAAAATTCTAAATAAACTTTGATGTCGTCTCGATATCCTTCCTATCTGACATAAAATAATAACTTATTGGTGTTTTATTAGACTGTGACGTCTGTTGCTTTACTTTGCCATTTAAACGACGCTCAAACGAACTATTGTTTACTCGCGTGTTCTAGTTTATTAAACAAATGACAAAACGTGTCGAAATTGTAGTCACCATTGTATATTGTACGTACATTGTTCGAGACGTTGTTACTCTTCTGTTATTATACTATTACGCTAAGTCCCTTAAAGGGTAGACAGAGGTGACCTGACGAGCTTCTTCTATATCCATCTCTGACTGCACACATTCGCCGGGTTCGGACTCGTGTGACTCCTTCGTATTTATTTTGTGACTAGGTAATGCGTATTTGTAATATCTCTATCTATGCGTATTTGTAGTATCTCTAGAGATACTTAATGCAGTCAGTGTAAGCGTGATAACTTCAATATGTATTATGCATATGCAATGTCGTGAACAGATTCCTTTCACTAAACATTCTAGAGAGGGTTTTCATTCATAAATATATTCAATTCAATATTCAAATTCAATTCCTCCGGGATGCGCCGGGGAAAGGTAAGAGTGAAAACGTGAATCAAAAGGAATGTGTAGGTGACTCTCGATTTAAATACCCTCCTGAATAATAATGCTTTAGATATAGTACAAATTGATAAACATTTGTTATGTTCGTTATAAAGAAACGTAACTCGTGCTTGTATTCTCCAAAGAGGTGGGCAGAGCAGTGTGGTACATTACCACGATTCACATACGATCTACGATTATACGACTGAGCATAGCCTAGGGTGTAAGCCTATTGCCATACATCGAACGGGAAAAAAAGGCTACAAAAAAGAATATAATGTTCTACTTTCTTAGGTAAACAAATATTAAATAAAAATTCAATTATTTCAATTTCAACTCATTGCTGTGTGTTTACCAAAGAAGTACAGTAACAGTATGTATCACAGTCTAGAAAAAAGAAAGGGCTTCCCGCTTTCTATTTACAATATTTTGGGATTTAAAGGCGTCTTCAGCTAACCACATCGTTGATTTAACGTACACACAGATTGCATTCAAAGCAAGAGTGTTTTGTTACAAGATTTCAGATTTCAGATAAATGTTTGCTCGTTCCACACTTAAACAATCATCGAAGGTACTGTTCTCACTGAAAAAGCGCGGTGATGTAATGCGCACAATTGTATTAATGTCAGGAGATATCAGGAAATGTAAGATGCAGATATATGTAAATTATATTTTTCATAAATTACGATTATTTAAATGCTCATGAGACAAATAACGTAGAAAATGGTGTTTTAGATGTTGATAGAATATCCTTAGAATATCCTCTAACCAAACAGTTTACCTTGGTAACAGATAAAATATGAATTTTACAAAAACAGTCGCAACTGGTTCTGTGTACATATAGGGACAGTGAATCACCTTCACCGACAACTGCTAGAGGTTACATCACACACTATTAATAAATACTAAGGGATAATATGTAACAGCAGACAGTTATCAAATATGTGTGAAGATTATAATACACTTAGTTTCGTCATCCCCGTTATATTTTCGAATGGCTAGCAATGTGTTTTGAAAATTTCAACGCTTAGTTCTATAAGATATTGTGTGATGGAATATTATAAGATGCTGGCTTCATTGACTTTTGGTTTTGCCGTATTTATGATGCGTCTGGTTGTCTCATTGTATTTCCGAATTTAACTTACATTTAATTGCAACATGAACGGTAATAAATATAATCTAAAAGTAATACCTGGGTTGAAGAGTTTATGGTGCCCTCAGAGGTAAACTTTTATCCAAAATGAATTATTATTTCGACCCGTTCTATTGTTTCGCTGTTGGAACACCGGTCTCCTTTCAGAGTGAAATAGTACAAGCCACAAGTTTTCTAGCCTTAATAAAATAAATTTACTTATTACGAACTGTAACGTGCGAACGTTTCCTTACGATGTTTTTTCTCGCCGTTATAGCATATTTAGTTTTAAAAATGCACATCGCCCATATCATACATGAAAGCACATCGAACCCACGAGGCTATCACTGCTGTGTAACTCTTCAGTATCCTTAATTATTGGAGTAATCTGCCACCTTATTCTGAAGATACTGATATTTGATCTCCATCGTGCGGTAGAAACTATTTGTATACAGAATGATGGCTTACAGTATTAAATTTTTAGTGAAATTTAAAATAATTAATTTTATTCTTGTAATTACTAATTGTCTTTTTTATATTTTAATAGCAGGAAACGTATACTTAATAATTATGTTTAACGGAAGTTGAATTTATTAAGGAATTATAATTACTAATTTAATGTAATTAATATCATATAATTCGTATATATTAAAACATTTCGATATATTTAAAATTTACCAATAAACAAAACTTGGAAATTGTACTGTAAAATATCAGTATTTATTATACGCTTTGGGGAAAAATAATTCTATTTTCTTGTACGAAGCCACATAATAATAAATCGATTCAGTTTACTTGTAAAACAAGGCTAACAAGCTGATCTTACATAAAACATTCAGAAAATGCGCTTACCCTACCAAATGTTCTATTTTGAAAATATAAATATATACATAAAATAAACTTACGGTAATTTGGCAGTCGGCGCGACGGCGGCGGGGCAAGTCTTGGTAGTGTCCGTGGAGAGGACCTTAAACGCCTCACGCTTTGCACTTTTCTCACTCCTCAGACTACCGACTCTGTCCGCCCGGACCGTGTCACAGCCGGGAGCACTTCGCACTTCGAAATTACTCGTTAAACTTTTTACAGTACCTACTTTTGGTTCGGTGTCATGTTTCGTCGCTTTCTGTGTCGATAGATCGAAGTATCGATCTTGCGCGTGTATCAACTGCGTCACGGTGAAGGCGGGGGTCTCGTCCGAATTCACCGTACTCTTCGATGTGTAATCGATTTGGGGCCCGAACAATCCATACTCGATATCGAGCGAGTCGCGGAAGAATCGGTCGTCCTCTATGTGTTTGGACTCGTAGCGCGAATCTATGGTGATGTCGAGTACCGGCTCGGCGAGGTCGGTGACGCGCAGCGACCGCTCGGTGGCGAATGCGTACGGCGTGTTGGCGAGCTCCTCCTCGATGCTGTTGTATCTACTGCGGAACAGCGAGCGCGGCGTGTCCCCACCATAGTCGTACTTGCCCCCGAACAGGTCTCGCTGCCCGAAGCGGCTGTTGATGGTGTCGAATTTGGGGTCGGAGATGTCCTTCTGTTCGTCCTCCTCCCGCGGGCTGGAAGACGGCGTCATGTCGATTTGTAGGATGCCGTGCTCGTCTGTATATTTCAATTTCAATGCCATTTTTATCTGCGGATAGAATAAATTATTTCAATGGTTAAATCGTTTTCAAGTTGAAATAAATTAAGGAAAGTTAATAGTACGACAATTAAGCATTTCAATATCATTACAGTTGTCTTATTTAACCATAAACAGGAAATATGTTGTATGTAATAGTAATTTGAACCTCATTTATTTTAGGTAATTGTGTAGATAATTATTATGCGATCTGTTAATATCACTAATTTTAACTGTTTAATTTTAGTTAAAGATTGAAATAAATTGGATTGAAAAAAACCTGGGTTAAAAAACTACAAGAAGCAATTACGACTCTATGCCCAGGGCCAATATGTATGTATGTGTGATGTGCTAATGCTAACGTTTATGTGATGTAAAAAATATGTACGTGTAAAATCAGTGGGAAGCGAAGCCACAATTTCCTTTCAGCGGTCTGAATCACTTGACAATGAATCGAGAGGGATATTATGTTATACATTGTGATAATAATAACAGTATTTGAATTCAATTATCTAAAACAGATGTAATAAATCTTTTTTATTGCTAGATTATTTCAATAAAATATAATGTTCAGTAAGTTATTACCTACATAATATTTCAATATCAATTTAAATTGGAAACGATGATGATAGGTGAATAACGTGTTGCTGACCTTCAGTTTCCTGCTAACAAGTTATTTGAAATTCCTAAAGGTCGGTTCTTACTGTAAGACAGTGGCCTTTGGGGCAGTCATTATAATTCCATATCGACCCTTCTGTCGTTCCACTGTTGGAACATGGGTCTCCTCTCAGAATGAGAGGGTTAAGGCCATAGTCTGCCA
>DWEJ01002235.1:0-11763 GCA_018245835.1 Mysoria sejanus stolli | reverse complement strand
GATGGGCAAATGAGTAAAAATTTGATTTTGAATATTATGATGACAGTGATAAATTACTGACTTATGGATAGAGCAACAAGTTTCAAACAAGCAAACAGGTAATTTGAGTTTTACATATAAAATATGTAAAGTGTATAGTGGTGTACATAGAAAATGCCTCCAGTCGAATTACAATAAAATGTCATATACAAAATTTAATCTCTTCAACTGATAACATTTTATCTTTATTAAGGTGTTAAAGAAGAAATACTCAAAAAAGTATTATGGGGTGATTTTTATTTAAACACTAAAACTAAACGCTTTATGAAAGGTGCACAAGAAAAAGCGAAAAAACCTCTTTTTGTCCAAGTTGTTCTTGATAATTTATGGAATGTCTATGAAACAATTGTATTAAGAAACGAAAAAGATAAAGTTCCTATTATATGTGAAAAATTAGGTATAAAACTTACAACTAGAGACTTGAGGCACACTGACAGTCGGATTCAATTACAGTCACTTATGATACAGTGGCTTCCACTGTCTAACACAGTATTAAATATGGTGTGCACTAAACTTCCATCTCCAAAAGAAATATCAGCAGAAAAAGTAGAAAAACTAATGAGTTCTCGTATTCATGATTTTGAATCGTATCACCCAGAAACAATAAAACTTAAAAGTGACTTTTTGGCCTGTGATAGTAGTGAAGACAGACCTTTAATTGTTTTTGTATCTAAAATGTTTAGTGTAGATAAGAATAATCTGCCAGAAAACAAGCCCAAGGCACTAACCTCCGAAGAAATGGCCATTAGGAGAGAACGAGCAAGGCAATTACGTGAAGATTTAAAACAAAACATAGTTAATTCGGAAAACAATGACTCAGAAAAACTTAATGAAGAAGAAAATGAAAAAGAAGACACAGACCAGCCCACATTTATAGCCTTTGCTAGAGTATTTAGTGGTAAACTTAAGAAGGGAGCCAAAGTATACGTTTTGGGTCCTAAACATGATCCTTCTAAAGTACTTAGTATAAAAGATTTAAGTATAGACTCTAATAAAAAGCTTAAGGATTTGCGAAGTGATGAACATATCACGTGTGCCGAGTGAGTAAATATTTTGTATGTTGCTTTATGCTTAATTTTTACGTTCTATTTTCTTACATAAATTTTATCTTTTTCAGGATTAAGTCATTGTACATTTTGATGGGACGAGAATTAGAAAACATTGATGAAGCTGTTGCCGGTAACATTATAGGTGAGTGTATGTTTAGTGATATTGAAGATGGAGCTTACACTTGTCAATAATGATATTTATGATCATGAAATATCTAGAGAGATATAAACTTAATGGAAGAAGAGCTCTTGACATTTTGTGAACATTAAAGTATATGTATAGATTTTTAATGTTTGAATTCCTACTACATTGATATAGATTCCCGATAATTATTCTTCTTATAATTAGTATAAAATATATATATAGGACAAATTACTTGTAATTGTCACAAGCTGTAGACCGGACAGAAAATCATTGCCGTGCTCCGCACGTCTATAGCTGAGTATGGCCCATTTCACGGAATTATGAACGGCACAGGCCGCAGTTATGATTTTTTTTCTTTTTATTTTCTCCTGTTTATTTTATATTTTGCCAAGAGACTGTGTCCTGTAGATGTATATGTATCTGTAGCTTGTGTTTGTAATATTAATCCGTGAATAAATGTCTTCTTACTTACTTTCATTTTGATGTCGGTCTTGTCTTGATAGAACTACTTTTGATAGGATTTGAGACTAATTTTTAATCTAACAGTAACAATATGTCCCAAATACGTAAACGTAACGTCAAGCCTATAATCCGCGAAGAGACAGGCAGAGGAGTGTGGTACATTCCCACGTCTCACCAGTTGCGTTTACGTCCCATCATGTGATAGGTGGTGAACGTATAGCCATACACCAGGCATAAGCCCAAACTCTGTGTTACTATTAGAAAATCCAATAGTGCTCGACCCAGGAATTAAACCCAGAACCTCTCGATGATTTTCTCGCTCGCAATCACTCCACCAACGAGGCATTCATTCATGTAACTTTAAAAATAACTATTTCTCAGGCATTGGTGGATTAGAAGATCACATATTGAAAACTGCCACTTTGAGTAGCACCATAGCATGTCCAGCGTTCAGTGAAATTCAATATGCAGCAGTTCCTATACTGAGAGTTGCTTTAGAACCCAAAATACCGTCACATCTGAGTCAATTAGTTAAAGGTAACAGGAAATTTATTTTTATACACTTGATTAAATATTTAAATTATTAATTAATGTTTGTTATTAGCCTATAAATTGGTAACCCCACAAATTATTATTATTATGTATTTTATATCTGTAGGTGAAATGTGTTCTTGTGCACAGAAATATTTTAAATAAGCATGTTATACCATAAGTACAAAATACGAGTATATTAGATATAGAATATTTTTCATAATTATACATTAGCATCCTCAAAGCTGACGCTTACCACCAGCTTTAAATCTTAGCTGCTTTCTAAGATATAATCTATGCTAGTAATTTCACTTAAAACAGCTTTATTCAATATTGTATATTACTAGGCCTCAAACTGCTGAACCAGTCGGATTCATGTGTTCAAGTGTTATTGCAAGAAACAGGGGAGCACGTTTTAGTAACAGCCGGTGAGGTACATCTTCAGCGGTGTCTGGAAGATTTGATGTAAGTATTTGGACATTTCTAGTATCAGAATAATTAGAAAAAAATGATTTACGTAAAAGTCCATCATTTCGTCGTCACATAGTATGAAATTAATTGGCACTGGATATCAGTAGTTTTACTGTGGTCTTCAATTGAAATGAATCGAAAAGGATATTTATAGGCATGTATTTATGAATTATTATGTAAGGAGTGATATTTTTTTGGAATATTCTTTTTGTTTTTAGAAACATTTACGCAAAGGTACCACTAACAGTATCTGAACCAATAGTTCCATTCCGAGAAACAGTAGTGGAACCTCCGAAACTGGATATGACAAACGAGGAAATAGATATTCAAAATATTAATAAAACCATAGAACGCGAGCACGATCCTGTTATAACTATATTTACTAATAACAAACAAAGTAAAATAAAACTTAGAGCCAGACCGCTACCAAGGGATGTTACTGATCTTCTCGAAAAATCTACAGACTTACTCAAAGCTATATCACAATATATAAAAAGTTTACAAAACGTTTCCAAACATGACAATTTTAACAAAGATCTCGAGAAACTAAGCAATGACAATAAGCTTCAGCTGACAGAGAAAATGCATAAATTGACAGAAAGCTTCAAAAACGAATTGCAATGTATTTGTGACAGGCACGGCCCAGAATGGAAAGATTTATTGAATCAAATATGGTCAGTAGGACCAAGAAACTGTGGTCCAAATGTGTTGCTAAATCAAACACCGGATTATATGACTAGATATTTATATCATGAGAAGTCATTGAAAGAAGATCTGAGATACGAATATGAAAGCAGCTTTGTTAATGGATTCCAACTAGCGTCGCTTGCTGGGCCATTGTGCGAGGAACCAATGATGGGAGTGGCCTTTTGTGTCGAGGAATGGACGCTGGATAAAACTATAGGTGACGATGTTTCAAATACGTTTGGTCCTTTATCAGGTGAGATGTCGTTTGTTATTCACTATTAATGAAAACTTTATCTTAGGCATATAAATCGTTTTAGTTTAACTTAGATGCAGCTTTGGAAATTATGTTTAGCCTAATAAATAACGCAATGGATTAACGATTACGTCGATAATAAACGAATAATTCCGTTTCGAAATAGGTCAAATAATGTCCGCTGTGAAAGAAGGCTGCAGAAAAGCTTTCCAAGCTCAACCTCAGCGACTGATGGCGGCCATGTATTCCTGCGACATCGTTGTTGACCAAAAAGTACTGGGTAAGTGCGACCTACCTATTTTAATTATACAATCTTGCTAGAATTACACGAAGAATCAGTGTCATTTTATATTAATACAAAGAAATATAAATGAGTTTTTAATATTTAACTTTTGTTATATAAAATATTTAGTATATTACAACGAAACACTTCATGGCCAGAGAACAGTTGCGAACCTATTTAAATCTTATTGCTGGTCACGAATCTTCACAGCGCACTTTAGGTGATTTAAACAATGCTTCATCAAGCTATTTTCATACATTTGGCGAATACAACAATTAATATTCAATCCGTGTGTCGGACATTTTTAGTACACCTTTAAGACTATATAATAAAGTTTAACGAGTTTTCTCTAAAAATAACAACAGCCATTAATGATTTGACTAAACTCGTAGAGCATAGAAAGGCTTGTAAAAATTTGCCACTAACGGTCATCTATCTAGGAGCCGAACGTCTTGAGTTGCTTTGCTTCATAGGTCGCTTACTATGTATGACCGAGACTGACATGCATCTATCTATATGGAGATTTATAATACGAGAGAAGTCAACGCGTTAGTATATCTTAAGTAGTCTCGTAGTCAGGGTCCGTATATAAAAAAGCATAAAAATCCATACTTCGATTTATAATAAACGCTTCATTTGTCACTTAATATTTAAAAAAATATTTCAAGTATCTTATTGTTATTTGTTACTGTTATCATAGTATGCCACTATATAAACTGCGATATGTTAGGTTAAACCAATTAATGTCATAGATTTTTATTCCATAGATACGGAATCATTGTTCAATGCAACGTCACTTATGATAATAATTGCTTTACTGTTGGAAAGAAATTCTTTATATATTATAAATAAATAAAACAATATATAAATTACATCCGATTTTAATCATTTATAATCACAAATATTGTAATTATACTACTATTTACAAAGCATTCGTCTTAGTTATATGGTTTTGTTATAAATACTGTATAATCTAAATCCTTTATAGCTATAAATGCATCAAATTACACAAAAATTCCACTGAGCTCGTATCACATTTTTTCGTGTACACTTTATTGTTAATTAATTCAATTATAATTAATTTTCGCTGCAACACTATTACAATTATAATCAATGATTCATATTTCGCTGGAAAACTATGACAATTATAATCAATGATTCATATTTCGCTGCAACACTATTACAATTATAATCAATGATTCATATTTCGCTGGAACACTATGACAATTATAATCAATGATTCATATTTCGCTGTAATACTATTACAATTATAATCGAATCACCGGTTCGTTGGTGGGGAACATTAAACAATTTTCATCTCGTAATTCATTTAACATTTCGAAACACTTAAAACTATAGGCATATTTAATTCTATGCTCCTGGCAAATTGTAAATAATAACTAAAACATTATGTTATGGGATTATTAGTTTAGATTTTAAGATACATAGATATTGTGTGTCTGAGTATAAAATGTTAAGATGAATAAATATTCTACTAGATCCTAGAAGTATGCCACTAGATCGTTCTCAACTTTATCCTAGTAAATGCGTTATACATGCAACACTGATACAGAACAAGCATTACTTTTAAAATAAATTAATCAAAATACTTAATAATATTGAGAATCATTTTTTTTACTTTGACCCAAAAAACACTAGACGATGCGTTTTGTACGCTTAACTCCTGTAGAAAACGAACGGCAATCTTTCTGTGCTGTGTTATAAATAGTAATAGCTATCTTTAAGATAGAATTAGCGTATAAATACAAATTACAAAATCGATCAGGCATATTCTCTATTGTGAGTATTTCACAGGTAAAGTTACCTCCAGGGAATACCGACTTGTACAATTTGAGTCGGACGGTACAAGCTTGACTACTATTACGTGGTACAAGGCGCAGCGAGGGACATTAAATAAATCTTAACTATTCAAAGTTTTCGTTGAATTCAAAGAGGCGGTTTGCACTTGCGAATCATCGTGAGACCTCTGTGAACCCAACATACTTTTCCATGCTAAATAGATAAATTATTTCCCATTTAATTGATCCAATGTAAAGATCTTGCTAATTCTTTAACTTTATACCACGGGAAAGGGGGGTATTCTTGAGTCATTCGCTTCGCTCGCGCGGCTCTCGACCGTCTGTTGTAGTAATTGGTGTCTAAGTAGCTCTGCGACTGGTAGCGGTTGTACACTGGCTTGTCGCCGTAAGAATGAGGTTGGGAATAGTCCACTTTGTACGTGCTCGTGGTGCTTTGAACTCCGACGCCGGTGTACCGGTTCGCATTGTAACCTGGAATAATAAAATTTCCATTATTTTCCTCGGCTATTTAGCACAAAGGAAGTATTTTGTTCGTGACTATTTTATTAAACCAACTTTTATACTACTTTCACAATTAGGTTGTTACCGAGTTTTCTACAACAATGTGTTATCATGGTGTTAACACAAAAAAATATGATATCACACACAAATAACCAGTCACTACTCTTATCATCAACAAGACAGTTATGTCTGACTTTCATTTTTATCTATGACTGCCTGTCGGACTCTACAATATTATAGTCATTATATGAGTAGCTCGTCACTTGTGACTAGAGTTGACATAGTACTCACAGTATAGTATTACTCACGTATCGTCAATAATACCTAAACATACCAAGTATTGCGGTACAAAATTCTCAATATGTGGTGAACTACGCGACTGTTGCTTAAACACTCGAAGTCGGAGTGCACACGTGGAAAGTACAACCTCTTGAAAATTGTCGGAAAGCTTTTGCCGGTTTTAGTGGACGACCGAATACAGATTTGTTGTAATACTCGCTCGATTTCAATCTTATGTCGACATATTTTAAAATTTTGTATTGACTAGCGACCACTTAATTATATTAAAGTAAGCATAAAATAAGATACGAGCGTATAAAACAATTTTTCCTTACAATTCGGCAATCAACAAATTCGCCTAATCTAACTTGTTACTTCGTAAAAGGTAGTCGAAGCACACTTTATTTTATATCCGTTTTCACAATCACTGTTATCAATTTCTGTAACTCATGTAACCGCCACTTTACGTAACATAGTTACTACAACTAGATATACATGTATTTAATTCACCCAATAACTTCGATACTGAAATACTGACCGGAATGGTAAATTGTTGTCGGCCTGACACACATCATGCCGTAAACTCGAATCCCGGGCACTGAGGCGTACGTGGGCTGATCGTGTGACATGGGGCCTTCTGGAAAGCGAAACAATACGGTATTAATATTGGAATTGATTCATAGTAATCCGATAACCCATCCGATTGAATTTCTCGCCTGTGCGGTTTTTGGACACATGCCAAATTTTCTCATTCGCCAGATTATTGCTCAAGAGATTAAACAAATGATTACATTGGCAGAAATCGAATTGTAATTTCTGTTGAGTAACATGGAAATGTTTCACAATTGGTATTTTCAATGAATATATGGACGAATAGTTCAAATCATCAAACATAGGTACTTAACAGAAAATGCTATTTGACTTGGTTTGGTTTTATAACCATCGTACCTACATCGTTTAAATATAACATTAAGCGTTTACTATGATTTTGTTACAAATAAACATACATTACAAAACCTATTACAGTTACATAAATGTAAATTCTAATTCCTAACTAAGGAACGGTGACTTTTACATTTCAAAACAAAACCTTAAACGCGTGCCAAACGGCTGTACAGCTAAATGTTAAAATGTTATTATTGTTCTCACCTAAAATATGCGTCTCGGGACATCGGCAAATGACCAAGTAATGCGATTTGCCAGTTCTGATGTTCTGCAGCGCCAAGAGGGACCAGTCCCTGGGGGCGCGACATTCGCGCATCTCGGACACCGCTTCGCAGGTCTTCACCAGGGTCACAGCTTTCTTAGCGTACTGAAATATATATCCAGAAATTAAAACCGGCAACAGGTTCCCACAGATATTGCAAAAATGGAGAATCCGAACCTTGTTGAAAGTACCAATAATAGTAAATATGAAAATATAGAATATTCACTTGGTATTATTTGTAACAAAATTGAGTGACTTTTGATTGAGTATGATCAAAGTTTGCCAAATGAATAGAGACGGGGATTATTTTATAGAAAATGTATGTATACATAGATACATGTTTCACCACCATGTTGGTACATATTTTGTGTAGACCATATACCTATTAACTTAGATATTATAGTTTTAATTTTTTCTGTATCTAGTATTATCCACAACCCACTTTTTTCTTGGAATCTGTGGTGAGGCGCGTCGTATGCAAGTCGTCGGCATTGAGGCTGGCGGAACACGGGTCGCGGTATCGAGCCGGACAAGCGCAGAGTGGCTGCGTGTAGTTGAGACGGACGTACACCGCGTTGCATACCTGCGAATAGGAAAAATAGTTTCAATTGTGTTTCAAACGACACTTTTCATTGCCACGATAATTAATCTTGAACATTCTTTTAGGACGACGCTCGTGTAAGCGCATCTTACCTTTCAAGCTTTGCAACCTAGTGTAAAGCCGGCCGTCCTTTAAATGCGTTTGTGGGAAAATTAGTGTTGCATATTGCATTAAAATATACAATTTTCCTAGGTACTCCGTATCCACGGATTATTGCTAAATAACTTCACCGTGATTGCTGGCTGTATAAGAATAGTATTAAGAATAGTATTTACTAATATATTCATGACATCATTATTAGGAAGCAAAAAATTGTAGACGTAATCAGCAACTCACCTGTTGGATAGCACACTCTGGCAGCAAGTATATATGTTGGTTGTGAGGGTAATAGTGGTACTTGGTGGGCTTGGCCAGCACTGAGGTTGATCCCGCTGGTAGTGGCACCGTCTGAAATGGAAATATACTTGTTTGATACCCTCGTCCTTTGTCTAGTGTAATATACAAGGAGTAATGGTAACATAATTTGTAAGGCACGGTTGGCTCTCTACTAGAATGATTCATGTGATGTTATGAATATAAAATGTCAATAACTTTAAATAATGTAAGCGGTTGCTCGCTACAAAATGTGTGACTGCAGTATTACATTGCATTTCTACTTGGTTTGGTGGCTAACCAAGATAATGTGTTGGCAGGAAAACTTGAGCGGTTTCTGAATATTCATGATCATTTACAGCATCCGAGCGAGAAAGGCATAAAGGTTGGTGTGGTCATTGACATAAAGAATCCTTCAATTTACTTGCCTTTACATTTCCAATAAAAAAAGGATCTGTCAATATTTTTTACTTATTTGAACTATGAAGAAGTTTGTTATTTCTTTAGTGCACCTTTACCATTTATAATAAGAATTGAATCTATATGAGGAGAATGTACTCTAAAAATTATTAAATTGAGGAAAATTTTATTATTCCCTTAGACAGTATAGCTCATATCACATCTGTATTCTGCGGTGTGGTAGGCAGAGAAATGTAGTAGTCATACGTTTCACTGGTTACGTTTCCTTCCAATATAATACAGTCTGTTGCGATGTGATACACTAGACACACATCCAGATACCGAGCCATCGATAGGAATTTCAAAATAGAAAAACTTAACAGTACCAGACCCGGGAATCGAACCGTGAAACTCTCGAGAGACAATCAAACAAATTATGAACCTTTCTATCCGAATTTGGATTAAAGAGTTAACGTTCTGTCTCCACTTAATTCACGGACTGAATCAAAGCAGTAATGCGCTTGTGTCATTATGTAAAGCCACAATTGTGTGAAAGTTCGCGGTGACTTCAATTAAACATATTCTCATTCAGGCGCATTGTGAGAGACACAAAACCGCAACCCGCATTCGAATTATCTTTTTCTTAGGTCATATCACTGAATTACATTATGTTTTTGCTGCGATGTTCCATTCAACTGCTCTATCGGTTGATGCATCTCATTCAGTTTCCGGTTTATAGTTCCGCTCATTACGAAGCTGATTGGTTCTTTTAACTACTTTTATATCTGTGATTCCTTTGTTTATTTTCCAAAAAGTATAATATTGTTTTATGTAAACGCCGTAACGTGATTACATCTTAGGAGGAGGAAGAGCTATGTTTATTTATAACTAAATTCTTATAGACATTCTTATGGATAGATAGATACTGATCTACGTGTTACAGTATCCAAATAACCCCAAGTGACCAGCATTACTGTTCTCAAGATCAATGAAAGTAGCAAACTACACAGGAACTATTAAAATATTACTGTACATTGTAATGGCGTTTAAAAATTTCATACACGCGTTATCAATTACTGAGGCAACCTGCTGTGCAATTTAATCTTGATATATATCAATATAAGTGTATCTAATCCATTGACCCACATGGACATTAGATAAAGTTTAAACAAAGAACCCTTTGACGAAAATCTACACCTTGTACGCGTTTCAATATGTAGTTGTATAGCTATTTATTTCTCTTCTGAGTATTCGACGCTTCAATTGTTTGATCAACCTTGTTCTCGGACCAGGGTCAGAGCACTCGTTCAAGCAAACTGAGAAATCAGCTGTTATGTCACTTTATTAGTACATTTTACTAATAAAAAATGACCGTTATTTTTTTCAGAACAGCGTATTGAAGAAGGCATATATATGTACGTACATAAATGGTGAAAATTGTGCTAATAAAAATCCTTTTAAATTTTATTTTTTCCTTTTATACGAGTATCTATAAATAGCTGTAAAACGTGGGAGCGCACTTCACTCCCTTGCCTACCCCTTCGGAGAATTACAGCCGTATATTATATTGATAATTGTATATATTATGTTTAGTTTTTATACCATGTTGTTACGAAATACGTTAATTTAATATTTGATTTTAGGAAATACTTGGTCCGTAATCAAAGCTATATATATTCTTTTATTGGGTTAATTTTGAAGCAAATATTTCAAAACATATCCATTTTTTCTATTGCATATTTTATTTTATATACACTAACATTTTTCTTATACTGATTTGAAGAATTCACAGAACGTTACTTCAATGAAGCCTGTAATATGGTAAGAAGTAAAAAAATTGTGCATTTTAATACGACTTGCCACAATATTTTACAATCTTTATTAAATACCATCACTGATCATAATAGCCGATACAAAATAAACCTTCCCTTCCAAATTTAGCTTTTCTCGTAATTAGCCGCCTCCACGATTAAATTCGTTATTTTGTAAAATCACCGACCGTTCTGATTAGCTTTTGCTTTTTAAACGCCGGCACCAACTGAGAAGTTAATTGTCTTAGCTGGTAGGATTTCCTCACAACTTTCACTTCCGAGTTATTGGATCTTCAACGTAACTTCATCATTGAGATAAATTGCTGTTAATTAATTCATTCGTTCAACAATTTGTTTTGTCAGTCAAGTTCTCAAGTACAATGGAGCTGTTCTCTCTTTGTTCAATTTAGTCTAGATATGTCTGGACGGTTTGTTTATTGTTTGGAAGTTGTCTTTTCGACCGCCAGTTGGTACCGTTTTGATTTCGTCCACGATAACAGGGAACGACGAGTCAGGAACGGGCATCGTGGCTAAGTCCCCCCCTCCTCGATTTATATTTTTTTTTAACAAAAAACCACCGGACATCACGTTCGAGTTGAACGATCTACCGCCGACTCCGAGATATTTATACAACAATGAAGTTGTATAAAGTGTTATTGCATTTCTTAAAGCTGTCTTTTAGTTTCAAATAGTTAAATATTTTTAACGTGTTTTATCAGTTTAAGCTTAAGTAGAATTTTAACATATATATGTATGTGTTTATTTTAAAGATGCATGCATCCTATGGACTTTCTTTCGCCGCTTCTTCTCCATAGCGAGGCATATTCCGATTCGGTGGTACTATCATTTTGAC
>DWEJ01002234.1:0-11765 GCA_018245835.1 Mysoria sejanus stolli | reverse complement strand
CGGGAGGTCGCGGATTTGATTCCCGGGTCTTGTACTACTAAATTTTTCTAATTTAGATCTTCTAGTAGTAGTTCGGAGTCTGGATATGTGTCCAGTGTATGGCAATAGGCTCTCCACCTATTCCATAGTGGGACGTAAACGTAACTGGTGAAACGCGAGTGTTCTGCATTCCTCTGCTTACCTCTTCAGGGATTGCAGGTGTGAAGTTACGTTAATTGAAACAAGACCTTAATACTGCAGAATACTGTCCTTAATAATGCATAATACTCTCCGAACTAGTATAAAAAGAAAAAATACTCATAAGCTTTTAGCTCTATTGCAAGCCACTTAACTTTAATAAGATTTAAATTCAAATTTAAATAGTATTCATAAAAATATTTCGATTTCAAGGTTGCTTATTCGAAGTCAGCCACGGCGCCCTACCCCCGAGGCTACGCAACGGGATTCCTGTTATCATCCAATATGAAAGATACCGTCGTCTAAATTAGTTCTTGTGCAAGGAGTGCCCGGTCAACCATAGCTTCGAGCTACTCTCGACTCTTAAGGGTCTTACACCTTTTCTTACCTGCTCATGTCCTTATAACGTACTCTTTATTATTACCATCTCATTCACCTCCCTCCTTACACAATACAATTGAAAGCAAATTAACCTAACCACCCTTCTCCTAATACCAGCATAAATAGCATAAACATGAAAATACCACTGACTGAAAAATATATTGTAAGGATATTGATATTTAACACTAATTGATCTCTGCTTATCTCGTAAGAGACCTGTCGTAAGGATACGTATATCTTGCATATTTCGTTTATACAACATAAACACAAATATTCTATGATCCAAAATGCTTTTATTTACAGATACAGAAAAAATAAACAGACTTGTTACGCATTTATTCATTACCTTATAAATTTCAGGTTCCCGGTCATAAATCAATAATAGGTATGAGAGATATTCGCTGGGCACTAGTTAAAGAGGTGCTATAATTGTGTAGGAAATGTTAAACTCCGTTATATTGTCAAACGGCAAGCTATCTCGAAAACAAAAAGCGCACGCTCCTGCGATCCGGAGCGCCAATTATGCGTCGCGCACGCGCCTCTAAAAAAGCCACCACCAGCCATCACAAGCCTTTTTTAAGACCCAACTTAAATAATAATGCAGTAACACGCGAGAGTATCCGCAAAATGCGATCCGCGAATTTCGTTTCCAAATTCCACTGGAGCCGCTCGTGGCTTCATTTTTTGCCACCACTATTGTCTGTTTATCTCCCGATTTGTGTTTCTGTTATTCGCCTTGTATTCGATCCCTTTCGACGCATGTTTTCCCTTTCGTTTTAATCGAGATACATACCCGAATACACTCGTATAATATGAGCTAATTTATTTTGTTTTTGCGGGACTCTTCGGGACCTGTGACGTCCTCCCGCTGTCAAAGAGCAACTCCAGTTACCGTAAAGGAATGCAAAATCAACTGTCTGCTCAGCGAGGCTCGAACGGACTTTTAATAATGCAGCCGTACAACTATAATAAAGTGGCCGAAGTTTTTTGTGGGCACGCTCGATTAGCCCCTCCCGGCGATCTGAGGTCGCGTACCCCGGCCCTATCATTACTAAAAACGATCCTAATAATATAATAGTCCTGTCACAGCCATAAGAAAAAGTTCTTAAAGGACAATTTTCGTGAGAGTTAATAAGCAATGAAATTTGGCAGGCGTTTAACGAATTATTCCGAAGGATGTTAACGATTTTGTCGTTTATTTATAGGAACGCCCGATTATGTGGCCACTCAGTTTTACAGCCTTTTTTATCGTTGGTGTTAATAGCGGAAGTTAATCTACGGTTTAGATCTGTAGAGGTTACTTAGTTCGGGCACCTTCGCCCAATTTATTCTTATTTTATGTAGAAGTAAACAAATTAAGCGGCGGCCGTCAAGGATCCGGAGACACCGTAGCAACACGATATTATAATACATATTAATGAAAGATAACTTCGTTTCATAATACACGAATAGCTTAAAACCATCATTTCTAAATATATAAACGTAATTTATGAATTAAAATAATATTACGGAGTAATGTAATTAGAAAGCGAAAGAAAGTAAAAGGGTTCAAGAAACCAGCTACAAGTTTATTATAATTACTTTAATAATATCTTGAGTAGTTATAAAAAAGATTTGAGTAAAATTAGTAATTTTAATTAATCCATAATTATATTGTATTTGAAATCTTAATTTCACTCTTTAGGACAGGCTTAGTGGAAATTCAGGGCAGTGGCAGGGAACTAAGGGCTATGACTCGCTTGTTGATTTACTACATAAATCGTTACTACATAAATCAAATCATAGCTTTATTTACTTATCTCCAATCATATTATATTTTATGAAATTATTTAGTTAAAATTAGTTATATCACCATACTATATTTTTTATGCACTTTTCCAATCTGTTTATAATTCCAAATCTCTCTATAAGAACTCTTTTCTTCAGTGACACAGTCGCCTATCTTACCTCGGTTATGGTACATGTGTACTGATCATTATTAGTTTATTACAAATAATATTTGTTCTATTACAAATATTAATACCAAAACTTGCCCCAAAACCAGAACTGTAAATCATGTCCAATAAAACTTCTTTTTGCTACTAGTTGCAATTTGTTAATACGAGTACCATGAGTGCATTGCGAGCGAAGGGAAACGAAGGGCCCAGTGCCGACGTCATCGGGATCAAATGGCACATTTTTATTGTTCATTACAGAGTCCGAAGGTGAGAGATGTTGGCGCTGTCGTCACCGCGGGGGGCGAAGCCCTAGGGCTGGTACCTATTCAACTAGGAAGACTTGCATTGCTACAATATTTTCCTAAGGTAAAAATTTTTAAATTTGTATTTAACGAAACGCTGCGTTGGATGAATACTTTAGCGGTAAAAATATCATATCAGACGGTTTTCAGAACTGCTATATAGAGAAGACTGTTTTGGTAGATGTTAAAAACATTCAAGCAATAATACTTTAGAATGGAGCTTGCTTATTCACTTATTTTGAAAAGAGTAGTGGTGGACCTGGTCAGTGGTTAGTTGTTAGAGCAAATGGCACATTTATATTGTTCATTACGGAGCCCCGAAGGTGAGAGATGTTGGCGCTGTCGCCACCGCGGGGGGCGCTCCTCGAGGGCTGGTACCACGCGATGGGACTTTTAGAAAAACAACACGGTTATAAATGCAAGTTGTCCCGTGAATATCATGACGAGAATCGCATTTTAAAAATTTTGTCAACAATCAATTAAACTAATAAAACTATAGAACATGTAAACAAATTGTAATCGACATGAATACTTCCTAGACTTTTTATAGAGATATCTTACGTTATTGATGAGTAAAAGACATATTATTATGTTTAATAAATATTTGAAGACTTTCTAAATGTAAATTATACTTTTTACAATATGACTATTTGCTCTTAACATATCAGATTGTTTTCGCATTCGAATACTTGCTAAATAATTTTTCAAGGAAAAAAGAGTTACACTGTGTTAGGTTAACGATGTTCCCATCTCCATCTGTAGTAAAACACTCAGAATGTAGGTATACGTAAACATTACAAGTTGTTTCAATTAGTAGTCAAATAGTTGTAGAGTCGTTCGCGGTGTGGTTATCCCGCGGCTCGCACACTACAACCCTGCCGGCGCGAGGCTGCAGGGGGCGCCGGCACGTCCGAGCGCGTTGATTTGTGCGCGGACTCCCGCGGTCTGTATTTGTACTGCACCCACGCGCACCGCGACACCGCTGCAGCGTTCCTGTCAATCTCTTACCACTGACTGGCGACTATTGACGTGGATGGACCCGTTTGCTACACCACCGCACACCTGTCTAGCGTCTCGGTGTACGTGTTTATTTATATGATAGAATTAATTATTTGTATCTTAATTGTCCCATTTATATCCGAGAAGTGGTGTGTCCATAACAGCCGAACAAAAAAAGGTCCCGATAAATCTGGAGTTAAATAAAGTTTTGAAGGGCGAATTCAAATAATAAATCGTAGCTCTTTTAAATTTACTTTGCTGTGTATATATTCTCCACAGCAATTTGAATGAATTGTCGACATTTATATTTAATTAATCAAAGACCGAAGGACGGTATCTTAATAATCGATTTGTGGCCCATGATGTTGATATTGCGATGTTAAAATGTTTCCAGCATCATTTGTAAAATGATGTAAAATTATTCAATATGACGATGTACGATTTTCTCGAGGTCGAATTCAAACAATTTTTTTTACGTTATTGTCATTTTAGGTAGAGAAGCCACACCAATAAGTGGAAAAGTGAACCCATATGGTGCACCTTTAGTGATCCAAAGCATATGCTACGGCTCGAAAAAGCTCGGGAAAGCTCGAATAGATATTATGTCGTCGAAAGATATATCTCAAACCCGTTCCGTATACACTTTAGAGACTTAAGACGTTGTGTCGACGATACACTGAACCAAGTATGTAGAATTCTCTTACATATTTTATTACGTGGTAACTACTTCAATAGGCGTACGAAATATCTAGCGACTACGATTAGAATGTCTTTCTTGAATTGCATACAAATAGTTTAATAGCTGTTCTGTTTTGCTATTTACATGTATTTATCTACAACTTGGCTGCCTCTTTGGTCAAGTTGCAAGCGCGAGAGCCAATCGAGAGGAACGGGGTTCAAGGTCCAGACCTCAAGGTACTATTGTATTTTTCCAACTTAGAATTTAAAGTAAAACTTTTATAGTCGTGGCTCAGAATCTGGATTTGTGTATGAGAGATAGGCTCACCACGTATTAATCACCACCTTAATGAAACATTCCCAAGTCCACTCAGTACGGTCCTCTGCCGTCTTCTTCGGGATTACAAGCGTGATGTTACATTATCAATTAAAAAAAATGAATTACTTGTTACATTAAAATATCAAACAATAAAAAAATTAAATGATAACACAATCTTTAATCTAGGTGATTAACAGTCAGTTCATCGTGAGCAGAGTGGAATATCTTAAATGCTTATACTGTGAGATATGCTCATAAGACCGCGGCTTGTATCACGAGTGAAAACGTCAGCTCTGATCTCACCTGGCGGAGTTTCATTTCGATATCTTCGACGGCGTATTTTCCAATCTAAACGAGCCGAAATTAGAAGGCTAAGACAAGTTCGAAACCGGTCAACATAAAATTGGAAACCAACTGTAGTCTCCGAGTTGCGCAAGAGCCGATTTACCAGTTTGGCGCGGGCTCGCCTGCGCGTGGGATCTATGGCTCTCGGAGCGTGCGCGCCCAAACGACACAAGCGTCGCGGTGCGTGCCGGCCCTTACGACCTTCCGCCCGCCGCGACAAATTTATTTAGACTGTCACTTTATAGCCGCGGATTAAGAATCTCGTTGACATAAATTATTATGTGTATAGTACTTAAAATATGACCACTCACTGAAACATTAAACACCTCGTCCGTGTTCATTTATATTGCGAAACGCAAGATTTCATGCGCTGAACGTTTGTAATAATTCCTCTAATTCGTACAAATAGCCTGTGCTAACATTTGTAAGAAGGAGCAGCTCTTGCGACGGCCTGTTACGATAAATGCCCTTAGCTGATTCCTAATAAGATATCCCGCATTAATTTTCTTCATTTGCGATTTTTGCTCCCGAGACGGTTGTCGTATTGCATCGAATTTTATTTCTTATTACTTACACAGCTATACGCGTGTCTGGAAACCAACAGTATCTCGATAGTGAGAAATATGTTTACGGCTCCGACATTTCTAGCTTCAATTAAGAAATCGGACGAGATTCAGAAAATTAACGCTCAAGTAATTGTAGTAATTCGCTCCGTCACGTGAAGTAATCGTATATTTTACATTTTATATCGACTGGTACGGTACAGATACTTAAATCCGGATTTAGCGTGAGATGGCTGACATAAATGTACGATAAATCAGTATTATTGGCTATTCAATAGGATTTTTTGCAACATAACCATTTTCACTTAACTCCGTATTGCTACCTCGTTGGATGTCCCATTAAACTGAGCCTAATCCTTCCGCAAAACGAAAGTTTAGGACAAGCATGTCTCATAAAATAAATTTTTGCTATGTTGCGAAGTGGACATACCGTTTTTTCGCCGCATAGCAGCGATATGTTATCTCTATCTATCTTAAGCGAAGCATTCCATTCGCGATTTGTTTTCGCTTGACGTCACAAAAGCTTTGGACCACCGTGCGAAGTACTAGGTGGTACTATTCATGTAAAACCGATCAGAAGATAATCGGACGACTCTAATATGTGCCAAGGAAAAATAAACGTGACCACAATTACGTTTTATAATAAAAACCGTGAAAGGGTGGCCGTCTCGCTCCAATATTGATGGTGTATATTTATCACGGACAATTTAGGAACACCTGCTGTTACCAGGGACGAGCGGTATCTGTCAAATTAATACTATTTCTCGGGTTCGAGCTTTTAGATCGTTGGGCTTGGTTTCGTCTAATGTTTTATTTGCTCTGCGGTCGCCGGCCGAATGCCTTTCGAAATATTTTCATTAACCTCTTTATGATTTGTTTATCTTCTAAAAACGTAGCCGTAACCTTTTCATTTATCCAACTTTGATGAATATAAAAAGTGGGCTGCTTAGAGTGATAAATTGTTTTCGACCGTAAATACGTTTAGATAAATAACTTCAGTTTGTGTCTTCGAAATCTGCGCTCATGGTATCATTTAGAAGATTTTTGCTAATCTGTTTACTAGTATTTCGCATTCCGCTCGTACAGTGCTACCACTTTCGACAGCCTATCTCTTCACTGCTGGACATAGGCCTCATCTGAGAGATTTTTCGTATATGACCTTCGCTAGGCGCTACCCAATGCGGCTTTTGGACCAGGAAGCAAATGTTTTCTATATAATCTTTTGTTAAAATGTAAACCTCTCAGTAAAGGTCTCGTCCGATATCAAAAACAGTCGGAATGCACTGCGCCGCGACGCTGGCCTGTAGGCTGCGCCCGCGCACATTGACACCGCGGAGACAGAGTGGCAATAATCGAATATATTGTTGAAAATTCCAATATGTACTAGTTTTACTATAGCTTACATCACATTGCATTTTTTCTTAGAATAAATTCCCAACGCCTAAGACAGTTGTGCTTTTGTCACTGATTACAAAAATCACACGCCAAGTTAATATCATCAAACATTCATTTTCAATCATATCATAGACCTATGTGAATGCAGGTACTGAATGAGACCAAGTGTCAGCTATCTTGCTCAAATACAGATATTGACTGACGAGGGAAAGAACAGTCTCCGACACTGGTATGGTGAGAGTTCTTAAAGAAGAACGCGTAGAGGAATATTAACGAAAAAAATACCAGATCGTTAAATTTCCAAAAGTGATACGAAATAGAAATAGTAACGGAAAACACACGATGATCTTTCTGTACACAAACGAAAATAGGGTATGTTTGAGAAGATATACATTTTTTTGGTACTAAGGAACTTTCTACGGAAAATCGAGTGTCCTATAGCGATATAGTACAAACTACTTGTCAAAAATTATACGTTCAGGTATTCGTTTCCCAGCCTCTAGTGTGATCAGACGACTGCATTCTCAGATCGTTTACGTCATTAATGTCTCGTTCTTTCTTGTCGCAAACATCATTATAAGCGCAGCCAGAGGTATAATGGCGACAAAGCCGTGTCATATTTCCACAGTTGCTCTGTTCTAGTTGCAGGCCGATGTGAACGAACCTTAAGCGGTCTTTACACTTACCATAAATATATAATATAAAGGACCTTAATGCAGTGTATCCGATAATCTTGTATTTTGCAATGTTATCCAACGTTACACATACCACGAATATAATATAAGTAAATTGTGAAGGTACCTAGGTGCATAGAATAATCTTCTTTTTTTTTCTTTTTTTTTAACGCCTTTTTTCACGCCTGTAATCCCCGAAGAGGTAGGCAGAGGAATCTTAACTATATTTAAAGAAATACCCGATTATACTTTTATAACGAAGGATAGGTACTAGATATAGATGACAATGGCTACTATTTATTGTATTATAAAATTAATTATTTCTACTGAGTGTACTTAACGGAATGAAAATAATATTTTAATATAATGCCATTTCGGGGGTGTTTTACCCTCCTTTGTCTACCTATTCTTGGGTTACAGGCGTGATGTTACATTTCGAAAATGTTTTAAATAAATTTCTATTTATGCAGTTAAAGGAAAGTAACACTCCGTTCGCATGGATATTTTAACAAATTTTGTCTAATTGTAATTCAAATTTTTTCAACTGCTACATACATAGATAACTTTGACTTGTAACCGAATATATGTTATTAAATACCATTAGGTCTTGTGTGGTGTGATTCGTCTAAAATATAAATGAATCACGTCATTCAAGAATGTGCAGGTGATAGTACATATCAATCTTAAGTAGGTAATCCAATATTTAGGACGACTTTGATTCAGATCCGTTACATTGCAGTAAATCTCTCTGACACAAGCGAGCACTGAGCACGAGCCGTCTCCTCTTACGCTTCATTTGTTACGACATCGTACCTGTTTAGGTAAGATTATTTTAACGATTGAAAATGTTCGCGGTACTCTTAAATACCTAGACGCCGCCATAAATACATAGTAAATACATATGTACGCTGAAAAAAGAAGTACGCAGACGAGTGCTGTACACTCCCACGTGTTAACAGTTACGTTTACGTCTCACTATGGAATAAGGTGCGAGCCGATTGCTTTGCACCGAATATAAATGCAGTATAAAATAGATATTCTTGCTAGAAAAATCTAATAGTACCTACTCGACACGTATTTGAACCCAAGACCTCTAGATCAGCAGTCGCACTCGCAACCACTCGACCACCGAAGCAGGCTAAGGCTAGGGTAACGTATTAGAATATAAATCATATATGGGCACTAACTAATATTATCTACGAAACTTGTCCGATACGAGCAATGTTACGGTACTTTAATATTGTTAGCTGTTTCAGTTACAAGCCAAAAATTCCGTGCATTCATTTTCACACTATGTGTATAATTAACCGATGCCGAATTTTATCATCATCCGATGACTAGAGGTTTCCATGCAGTGTATGTAACTTCGATGTCAGAGGTAGATTTTGAGTGGAAGATGCAACTGTTGTTCAATTAAGTTGGAATTTAATATCTCGCTAGGTACGAGGAGTACTCTTCACTACTGTGTGACACTAAGCTAGAGCGCTTAGGTTACCTCAAAATTTCCTTAACATAATGACCAATTGTAAAAAATAACCGGAACATTTAGCCGCTTTAATAAATAAACCCTTTAATCAATACAACTGACAATATTTAATAGCGTATATTGTCTCGGCGGTAATTGGATAGCGTCGCGAAAGCGGCAGATGCGTGCGGCAGGTGACCAGAGAGCTGCCCGCTGCGGCGCGGAGTGGTGGGGTGGTGGTGGGATGTAAGTAGGTTACTCTGCCACCAGCCACCTCAACCTCACAGCTGGTTAGTCCATTGTTTAAAGACGTCGGCCTCCAAAACACGTACATCATACATGTGTAAATCACCTAATAACAAAACTGTAGTAAACACTAGTTCTACGGTTGGCAATAAGTTTAAATAAATTCAACATGCCACGATTATCTCACTAACGGATAATTTTAAATATGATAATTGCTGCATATTAATTGACATAATAGTACTTTACAGTATAGAACGTAACTTCACGCCTGTAATCCCCGAAGAGGTAGGCAGAGGAATGTATAACATTCCTACATTTCACCGGTTACGTTTTTACGTCCCACTATGGAATAGGTGGTGAGACTATTGCCATGCATCGGGCCCATATCCAGCCTCCGAACCACTACTAGAATTTTAATTTAGATTTTCTAGAAAATTTTAAATTAGAAAAATTCGACCCAGGAATCGAAACCGGGACCTCCCGCTCGGCAGAACACATCTACCATTCGCCTTTATATCATATCTCATTACATCTTCTTTTGCATTCTCGTTCTCTTATTAAATCCTCCTAATTGTATTTTACCGTAAGTAATTGTTAATGAACCAATATAAGTTTCAGATAGAGCAAAGTGGTTGCTACTTTCGCGTATATACAAAAAGTACAAGTCTCAGGATATGAACGTATCTGCAAATAAAATAGTTTCATATATACTAACTGTATCTACATTACCATAAGGTATTAATATTAACTTGCAATTTTATTAAAAACGTACTAACCAACACCAGAATTTCCTTTCTACAGGAGTGCGGGGTTAATCGCGGATGACTAAGACCTGTAACGCCCATCCGTTATAACTGCCTGTGCGTTTATTATTATTGTCTGGCTATTTATAATAGTATTCGTACCTGCTCGATTAATACTTTATATACATACAAAAATACGTAATTTTATTCCTGTTCCGTTCAATTTGAAAAAGTTTAGAAATACATATCTCAGCAGCGGACCATCTTCCGTGGTTTTTCCAAACCGCACAGTGCAAAAACAGGAAAAGTTCTTTTCACCTCTAACTTTAGTACCATTGAGAACGAGAGAAGTATTCTTACCATGTATAAAATGTAAATTACACTGTGAATTACTAATAATAAAAATTATTGGGGATTTTACAACGTTAAGCAAATTTCGCACGCGTCTTGCCGAAGGCCGTATAATGACGTTTCGTGCATGTTACCTCCGAGCGTCCTGATCCAGGGTTGTTCTGTCCCAATGTCCCAAATTGCACGTTCAGCCGTCCCTCGGATATGCGTGAGACGCAAGAGAAATTTAAAGTATTTTCTTTTTATTTTCTTACAGAAATAGAACTGATGGAGAATTATAGTATTATCAGAATACTACAGATACATCAGAATGGTAAAAAAATTCATATACAAGTTCAAAGCACTAGAATCGTATTATAAGAGCTGCTATTTATTTAGGAGAAACGAACCAGGCTTCATCACTATGCCACAGCTATGCCAAGATTGAACTACTTCAAACAAATCCATTAAGAACTGCCTATACTTATCACTTGCCCAATATCACGTAGGTATAATAAACAGCTATCGAGCTAAGCCACATGAGAAATTATTTTAGATACAAGTTGTTGATTAAGCTGTGAGTTCGGTACTCAGCAGTACATTTCAGTTACAAACTGCCAAACGCCTTCAATACTTGTAAACCTGAGCATTTATTTTTGGTTTTTTGAATACAGATTCCCAACACTAAGTAGTCAGGCAGTGCGCCAACAGTGTTCAGCTACCAATCGATATTGGCTATTGAAACCCGCGGGCGCGTCATATCGCCTGTATATTTATCGCCTGGGCACTGCACTTACACTGGCTAGTAGCTACTGTTATTCAACTATAAACATTGTTAAGAACATATTTACTTGGTAACACAATATTCATTATAATCATAACGTTAATTCAATGGAATAATATTAATAATCATAGCATTAAATCGATTCAAAGTATTTCGTTGGTCTAGTAGTTGTAAGTGCGACTGTCATAGAGAGGATCTAAATTCAAATTTGGGGCCGGGTCCTATAAGATTTTTCTAACTTAGATTATCTAGTAATTGTACACATGGCGGAGATACATCCAATTGTATGATAAGCCTGTTATTATATATTTTTATTAAGTGATCAATGTGAAAAGTGGAATATTAGTTAAAGATGTCCTGTTATTACGTATTTTTCCGCACTAAATACTTACCAACTTACCTCATGAACGGGCACATCAGCAACACT
>DWEJ01002233.1:0-11766 GCA_018245835.1 Mysoria sejanus stolli | reverse complement strand
TGAAAAATCTTGATCAGCAGTCGCACTTGCAACCAACACGAGGCAGGCAGTCTGGCGGCTCTGGAATTCGCTGCCTGAAAATCTATGACAGCCCTGTAGTAAATTGTCTTTCAAAAAAACAGTTCCTGTACATTATTTGAGTTTGGTATCGACATAGCTGCTTAAGAACAACGTGACCATCATTTTTATCTAGTGTTCCGTATATATGAATAATTATGTAATATATATTCTATATGTATCTGTTTATACTTATATATGTATCTATATGTGTATCTATATACCATATTATGTTATTTAAGTAGATATATTGGTTATATTGTTAGTAATCTCATTGATCTGTTCTATTTTAGTTATTTACTCATCTTCATTTTTCTGCGACGGCCTCCACACAATACCTTCTGGCCGAAGGTTGCCTGGCAGAGAATGCTTTTAGTACAGGAATAAAAAGGCGGAGTCAATCCGCCTTTTTGTTCCTGTACTTCTCTGTAAGGTGTAAATAAACAATAAATATATAAAGAAATCTAATCTAAGTAATGTAAATCAGTCAAACCTAATGTAATCACTAATTTTATTTCCAGTGAGCCAAACTAGCTACATATAGTGTAAGAAACCTTTATGAGACTCCGGTTTAGTAGTGAATTATTTAATCCTGTGAAATAGAGAGACGAACATAATTTACTCGTAAATAATGAATTACAGCGTCTGATGTTAAAGTAACGAGTTTTACGTAGTCACACTTACTTTTTAATATCATTCGAAACAAGTCAATATAATAAAATATGTAATATTCATCAACATTATCAATCTTTGTTCGTTTCACCGTGAGTGTCGCGGCCCCTCTCGGTATTGTTAAGGCGGTTGCCAGCATGCATATGACTAGGAGACCATTGTAGACAAATCTAAGGCACGCGAATTTCTTTAAGATGTTGTTCTTAATCGCTATTCTTAAAGAGGTGTGCGTCAGCATACAAACCCAGGCCCTTCGGTGTGGTAGGCTGTATTTTAAACCACTAAGATATTACTGCTTTTGTTTAAACGTAGAATACCATTTAATTGCTTCACTTGTTGCAGGGCATCATACGTGTCTGTGCTGACAATCGTAGCGTTTACGCTAGAACGCTATCTGGCGATCTGCCACCCGTTACACATCTACGCCGTAGCGGGTCTACGGAGGGCCTTCCGCATCGTCATCGCGCTGTGGGCCGTGTCACTGTTCGCCGCGGCGCCCTTCGCGCACTACACTACCATCAACTACCATGACTATCCGCCTAGTAAGTGACCTATGTATTTATGGTCTATGATTTCCTAAAGATTACTGTAAGGATTATTGTATATGTCATATTTTATTCTGTGTTAGGTGCATTTCATAAGGCAGCAACGATGATGCTGTGAACAAATAATATTGATGTGAAAGATGTATTTAAATGTTTTTAAAAATGAAGAATTTGGTTTTGTTCACTGAATACACGGTCTTCATTTCTTATACATTGTTAAAAATATCATGTCTAGTAACATCGTAAACGAAGATAAAAAAAATATAAAGTATAATATTTTGTCCATCTGAAAAGGAGTGTATTGTAGACAAAAGAAATTGGTTAAGAAAACAATTGTTCTCTCAAGACATGTTGAAAGAGTTTGGCAAATTATTCAGTGGTTGAGAAACTATTTTATTATTAGTGTTCGTATACATGGTAATTATATTTCTACTTACCACAATAATGGCGCCTTATTGTTTTCGATTGTATGTATGTATTTTATGTCGTAAAAATACCTTATAAGTGAAAAACTTCTAAGAGTAAGACATAAGAAAGTAAACCGTTTAATATATAGCGTCATTAAAAGTTTTTCATTTCGAACTGTAGGTGAGTGGGTTTGGAAAAAAATTTTCTTCTCCATCGACCTGGAAAAGTCTGCTTTAAGCGAATACATTATTTTATATAATTTTGGTTTTTTACGTTATCTATCATTAAATAGAGAAAAGGCACCGTCAGATAGTCCGAAGACGCAGAAGAGTGGCAGTTGAAAGAATGACAAAAGAAATGCTAATATTGATAAATGCAAATGTGGAGATCAAAGCAGAGCTATCAACAACACATGCGTCAGCTGCGGGCCGATAGGCAGACATAATTCTGCGATACCGGTCTTAGTGTTTGAAATGAGTGACGAAAGGAGATGCAGTCCGTCGGGTCTGTGATAGAGATCTGTGCTAGTATAGCAGTATGTAGCAATCATCACCTCTCCATTTTATTTTCTGCTCGTTGACACAGATGTGTGATCAGATTACAGTAACACAAGTATCCGGTGTAAAATCCCTAAAGCTTCGTAGTTTATGCTCGTAACAAACGTTCACTCCGCCAAGACGGAATGCTATTGCTTATGCCCTTAGGAATACCTACCTGTAAAGCCACAAAGGATCGCATAATTCTATTTATAGACCTATTAATATGGACAACGTAGATAGAATCCAACAAGTGGTCCTCTGTTAATAAATATCTAACTGGGATAAGAAAATTACAACCACTACTATTATGTACATATATTTTTCCACACAAAGGACAAAAGAAATGTAATGTTCACTAAAAATATATATACTAGTAGTGTATATATTAGTAGTGTATATACTAGTAGTGTATATACTAGTAGTGTATATACTAGTAGTGTATATACTAGTAGTGTATATACTAGTAGTGTGTATACTAGTAGTGTATATACTAGTAGTGTATATACTAGTAGTGTATATATTTTGTCTCACTTCTCCTTACTTTCTTAGTTGACTGTCCTTATTAACTCACCACTCTCTTCCGTTGCTAGCTTTTCATTTTATGCATTCTGAATTTATATCAGCCTGCACAGATTGTGTTCATTACAGAATCCATTTTGTAATCCTTGAAAAAAGATTAACTTTTATTAATTTTACTTTATCCTGAATGCCAGCCGTATTCACCAAAATTAAGGCTACGGTTGCTCAGTAATGCACCTCAACAGAGTGTGTGTGTCGTCATCTTCCACTGCTATGAACAAATAATAACTAAAACAAAAATTATGTTGTTAAATTTTTATCTTAACGTGAATGTTACATTTGAGTATATAACTACCTTCGGCAATATACGCTGCGCTGTTGGCAAACTGACTGAAAGGGTACAATTTGACTTGACATTTTTACTTTGATGTTAACGTAACGTAAACGTAACGTAACTTCACGCCTGTAATCCCCGAAGAGGTAGGCAGAGGAATGCAGAACATTCCGACGTTTCACCGGTTACGTTAACGTTCCACTATGGAATAGGTGATGAACCTATTGCCATGTATCGGGAACATTTCCAGACTCACTACTAGAATTTTAACTTAGATTTTCTAGAAAATTTCTAAATTAGAAAAACTCTTTTGTAGTGTTCGACCCGGGAATCGAACCCGGGACCTCCCGACCGGAAGTCGCACTTGCAACCAACACTACCAACGAGGCAGACCAACTGTAAAATTTTGGTCGTTTTATCGAACTACATGCGTAGTCAGAGGGGTACTGTTTATAGTGTGCAGCTGCACTACTAAATATATGTATAGTAAGATTAATGATAACATTATATTACATATTTAATCGAATCTTGTAATTTTAATTTATGATTACGATACAGTATTGGGCAAGAATAGGTGCGTTCTTACAATAATACGAAGCCGAAAAAGTTGAACTAATCGAGACAAGAGTAAGTAGCTATTTTATAGGCAAACGCGCAAGTCCTGAGCTACATCCCGCTTACGATCAGGCGAGATTGTAGTCACACATGGGCCTAATGCTGCTTAAAAACACGGTTACAAACGTGAAACCGGCCTAAGCCCAATAGTAAAATTACAATACGTCTTCTAAAGGTATAATTATCTTAATATTTACTTTATATAAAGCAACTGGATACAAACAAATTATTAATGTATTTATTGTTAGACAATGTAGCAAACATTACAATTATTGCTTGTTAGATACGAATAGTTGTATTCTGTTGACCGAAGCCCTCTTGTCGAACAGTATGTCAAGTAGCGTCTGTTTGTCGCTAAATATATTAGTCAAAGACAAGACTAATTGCCTCGTGCTGCGGCACTCGGGATTGAGTTCGGATTCCGGATAAGTTTATAGCTGAGTACCAAGTATTAACAGAGAGAGTACATGCCAAAATTATTATGTTTGTTGTTAAAATATGTGGTATACGATGAAGATTGAACCCCGTTTTCCTATCGTGATTTCGTTTAAGAAAAATAAGAAATATTTCCACTCACGGATATGGATAAATGCTACATGTACGGGGATAGTATTCAATAGTATACGTGGAGGGTAACACCGCGTGCCTCGCCGGTACATACATACATGTCAAAAAAATGGCAGATAAAATAATGACAAAACAGATTTGACCTATGAATGATGTTGGATCCAGGCATCCAAAATGGTCAAAATAGGTGTTGTCTGACGAGGAAGTGTCCGAAACTAGCGTGCATGCATGTAACGTGCATGTATGTGCATGCATGTATGTAGCGTGCATGTATGTAGCGTGCATGTATGAAGAATGTAATGAATATTGTGGAAGCATTTCGGATTGGTAATGATAGAGATATTTGACACTTGGTGCTCTCGGCTGTGTTCTCTACTCCTGCTGCTGTCCCGTAAGAGACCCAAACGATATAATAGTAAGTAAGTAAACGATACAATCTGTTCCCAGCATCGGGCAACGCGTCACTGCAGTCGGCTTTCTGCGCCATGCTAGAGCTGCCCTCCTGGTACCTGTGCGAGCTCAGCAGCCTGTTCTTCTTCATCCTGCCAGGCCTCATCATCCTGTGCTTGTACGTCAGGATGGGGTTGCGCATTAGGTACGTTATGGGGTACGTATCATTTTATTTTCCCTTAGTTCGATTTGTTAATTCATTATTATATTTGACTAAATTCTTTTCTAAAATTTTATTAAGTTTTTTAATGTTACCATTCAATCGCCACATGCATAAAAGAATAGCTCGCGACCCGCATCACATGTGCCCTTCAGCTGTTACTTGAAGTTGTATAAATCGCATCGCATGTGTCTGCACTGATGTTTCTTCTACGCTCCGGTACGACGAGTCGGAAGGGTTGTGAGGTGATGCACGTACTAGGTCACGCACGTGACGGAACGGGGAACCTTTTCGGGGGGCGTCCGTAGGCGCGCAAAATATCTCGGATTTACTGATATTATAATATACGTATATTATTCCTGTGACGTTGAGTTTTTGGTACTGTACTATGATATATGTATAATTACACCGTTTTTGTATTGATAAAAAATTATGTTCGTTTTTATATTGTAAAATATATTCATACATTTGCGATTACTTCGTTTTATTTCTAGATACGCGTAGGTACTGCCACGTTGGTAGAACGGTTTTAGGCACGACTACCGAGCGATAGGTGCTAGGGTCGATCCCCGGGTTGAGTAATATTAGAATTTTATAACTTGAAACTGGTAAAACGTTACGTGTACTACACTTCTCTGTCAATATTTTCCGGGTAAATACTGGCGTATGCATTGCATAATATGCATTTCTTTTCATAGTTAACACACGCAAACTGTATCCTAGCTTATTATTGTGAATATGGGTCTTAGTTACACAAAGTTTGCTAAATGTCCATAGTGAATAAAATAATAATAATGAACAAACAAGCCAGTGCCATCCACGTGTCTTGAATAGTACAATTCGTGAACCGTAAAGTTTCAAATTCCACAATAGTTAAAAACTCGGATAATTCAATCACAGTTGGCAACTCGTGGAGTTGGTTGGTTGTGCCCCAAACAGTAGTTACATTAACTAGTATTAAATCCGCCTCGGTATAACTTTGAGCAGGTTCCCCACAAGCTGGCGCGGCGAGTGCTTACATTGTTCATGCATGTAGATAGTGGTTTATTTGGTTTCCAGTTTATTAGGAAAGTAAAAAGTTACATTTAATACTTTTATTTCATCATCGTGCCTTATAAATAATCATATTGATATTCATTAATTAATTCAATAATTAATTAAAAAAATCATATTGATATTCGTTCTAGCTTTCAACGCTCTTACACAACCAATTACTATAAGTCATAACTGTGAACCCACACCCGGTGTGACCTGTGATAAAAAAAATGCTGAGGAAACGAGAAAACTTTTGGGACTTTATTACATAAAATAGTAATCGTCAAATCAAGCCAAAAGTAAAATAATTAGCAGAGTTGGCCCGAGAACGAGTAAACACGAGGCGGCCGGCGCCGTGGGTCAATATTGGCCTTTCTCACCTATTCACAGTTTGCCTTTTACAGACTCGAACACTAAGACGAGTAATACAGCAAAGCCCAGGAGAACTCAAACAGAAACCTCTGTATCTTTTAAATAGTGTTTGTTTGCATAATTAACACTCGTTTATTGCTTTTCTTTTTCTAAAAAAATACAATGGCAGGCAATGGATTAAGTTTGGAATCTTATTTTCGTTTACGATGGATTGACTAGTATATATGTAGTATGCTCCTGCTTATGTGAAGCCGTTGGTTTGAAAGTTTTAGTACATACATACATATTTTCTCGCGTGATCCCTTACGGGGTAGGCAGAGAGCACGTAACGTAACGTTTTAGTAGTTAGTCCATTATAGCTGTTGACTTCTGAACTAGCCTTTACATTAATGATGCTATGCTTATTTTTTCAAATGTATAATCTTAAGTATGTCATAATGGAAAGATATTACAAATCTTACAATTAATTTACATTTTAAATATAATTAGCCTATGGATTTAGAGTCCAATGTCTCATTTACGCGGAGCAGCGTCGGGACTGACAGTTACAACCTTCAACGAAGCGACGTGCAAGTTTTAGCACCAACTATCACTTTTCGTGAGTCGCACCTACTATCTACTCTGAAATTTAAAGTTGGTAATCTGACATATAAGTCATATGTTGGAAATTTGCCGTTGCTTATGGACATAGCATTAGTGTTGCCACCAAGTTATCATCGTGACCAGATTGTAGCAGAGACATTCATACTTCATACGGATTACGTATAGTCAGGGTGTTCAACATTGCCCGAATAGAGTAGAGAAAGGACTCGTAGTCATGACGCTGCACAGTAGCGCTGTAAGCAGCTTACACGGATACAGCTACCTCCGCTGTACACGGGCACGGCAATAACGAGCGAACAAAGCGGGATTCATTTTGAATACAGTTAATTTAATCACAGTTTGGAAGTTGGCGTTTTGTTGCGAATTGTTGCAAAGTACTGTTTTACATTGGATTACGTCTGCCTCGTGTTAACTGAGCGACCTTCACACTCAGTTACAGGCCAAGTTAACAACTGTTCTAAACTGGGAACATTCACTGAACATCATAATTATTATGATTATCAACATCATCACTATTATTATTTAGGCCTGTCGTGTAACAATAAAGGGAGACCACAGATAGGTACTAAGAGAAAATCGGAAATACAGTAACTGTACGCAGGTTGCATTTTAAAATATAATATTTACGCCTGTAATCCCCAAGGCAGGTTGGTGGAAGAGGGCAGTTCCATGTTTCACAAGGTGTTTATACTTTCAAGAATAAATAAAAGACTCCGATCCATTCAATAGAAATCAAATTATCCGAAAAATTCAATAGCATTCGACCCGGGATTTGACCTGACCAGGACCTCTCGATTGCCAATCGCACTAGCAACCACTCAATCTTGAAAATGAAACGTGGGAATGTACTACACTATTGTACCTAACTCTTCGGGGGTTACAGGCTTGATGGTACGTCATTTTGCCTTATAAGTTTTTTGTTTTTATATCATAAACCCAACCCTGTGTCTAAGTTGCCTTGGAAAGACTCGAGACATCAACATGAATATTTGCAGAACAGATAATTACATTTCTCATTCAAATATTCGCGAAATGGAACTCGGAACGCTCTGTCCCGCCTCATAGTATCAATAATGTTAGTAGCATTTTCTTGCACCAGCTTTTGTGTTGAAAGTATCCGATTTAAGAGAAATTAGTGAACGTTGGATTTAAGCAAAATTAACAACTATACGGGTATGTATAGCTGTGAACTTTTTAACGATTATGAATAGATGGATGAAACGAAACAATGACTGATAAAACAGAAGTGGAACCATTGAACCTTTGTCTATCTCTAGAAAAACTTGCTGCCATGTTATGTATGCAACGCTGAAAACATATTTATGTTGTATAACATACTTCACAATGTACAAGTACAAACTTGTTTGTGCTTTCTGTTTTTCTGTCACACACATACACACACACACACGCGACGAGTCACAAATACGAAGTTCACACCAGTTTTCGATTACGCGCGGCGAAAAAACTAGTTTAATTCTGAACTTCGGCTGCCTGTCCACTAGCTTCATAGTGGCCTGAGGTTGGACACTCAATACTGTTTTCATCGACATAGGTGTGAATTACGGCATTGTTGTCGTCTGCAAAGTAAACAAATAACTCTGGTGCTAGAGTAAAGTATACCTAATGACGGCAACGCAGCGACAGTACATCATCGTTCTACCATTGGATCCCTGTACCATCGCGAAATTGAGTAATTAGGTGAATTCATCGTGAATTCTACCCTTAAGGAGAATACTATGGTATTAAAGAACATATGGAATGCTAAGATGTGCAGTTTTCGTCACAATGTTTTCTTTTACAAGCGGAAGTGATTTGTTATCTAAGACGCACATTATTTTGGCTGATAACCCATAATTTCAATCAATGAACTCTTTGATGCATCGTTGCTCACCGAAACAATAATTCCTATTTTGCAATTATGATTATGTTCCTTAAAATAAACAAATCAGTTATAAAATAAATAAATTTAGCAACACTCCACACACACACACACGCCCACGCACACTCACACGCACACGCACACGCACACGCACACGCAAACGCGAACGCGCACGCAAACGCACACGCACACGCACACGCACACGCACACGCACACGCACACGGACGCACACACACACACACACTGTTTGGTAGAAACAATTTTACTTTAATGGAGCGTTATAATTCAGCTCAGTGTAAGCCTTTCATCTACGTTAGTGTAGACGTCTAAATATCAGCTCAATTGAGATAATGTGAGATTGATAAACGACATTACGAACACCAAATAACAACTTTAAATATACCTAATTATCAATGTACATTTACTATTAAACTGAAATCCAAGGCTTTTTAAATACTATGTCCGGACTATCACGTAATATCGTATTATCTGTACTATATTTAACATACGTATTTTAAGTTAATACTAATTACGAGCGGTCTAATAACTGTCTTAATCAACTATTCATCAGGTCATTATGCATATTTCCTGCTCCATCAAGTCATGCATAACAGGTTACCATACATCGTCATCACCAATAACTCTTTTATTACTTCGTTATTGGAAGTGGTTTTGCTCTCAGTTTAATATCTGTTAACTCCATAGTCTGTCACGCTGGCTGAGTGCGATTGGCAGAGGATTTACGTTACCATGGCAACTGATCAACTGCACATACGCGAAATACTGTCGTTATCGATTACTTGTAAACGATCGAACAACGGATACTACGTATTGTACGTTCCCATAGATCCACGCACGCGCACAACCCTGGCAGCCCGGGAACGCTGAACGGCGTGAACGGCAGCGTGCACGGCGAAGCGCGGCAGGCGCAGTCTCGGAAAAATATTATCAGGATGTTGGGTAGGAGTTATTTAATGTTTTTTACTATATTATACTGTTTGAAATGCGTGCTTAGTTATCGAAAAATCTCTGGTTGCACTACAATTTATATCATCACGCCAGATGCAGAGAGCTCTTAATATCTATATCCTTACACAATTTCTATACCTTTTCTGCATTATTTATCTTGTTTAGCACGCTGGTCCTGAGAATTTAACACCCACAACAACTGACACAAATAAAGTTGAAAAGTCACCAGCGCTCGAGTTACTGTTTTACCACTGACTGGCTGATTTATCGGCTGTTACATCATACAGCAGATTGGGTTTGATTTAATCAGAACAAAAGAATCAATGAAAGCCATAGTTTACTGACGGTATAACGGAATTACTTCCGCTAATATAACACATGTTACTCACTTATGTTCAAATATCTGTCTTTCGACTTCTCTTAGCGGCAGTGGTGATAGCATTCTTCGTGTGCTGGGCGCCGTTCCACTTCCAGCGCCTGTTCTTCATCTACGGCACCGGCAGCAAGCACTACCACACCATCAACGACAACCTGTTCTTCGTGGCCGGCTTCTTCTACTACATCTCGGCCACCGTCAACCCCATCCTGTACAACGCGATGAGCCATCGGTGAGGACCACCAAATGTTTCTGTCTTCTCTTACCTGTATTTAAAACACAATAACACCACGCCGTCAACCCTTTATTCCACGTTGACAGGAATGTCCTCTCGAAATGTGCAGGAAGGCAACCACCGCCTGTCAGACTAGCCAAGTGCAGCTTGACAGACTTCACACGCCCTACTGAATATAATAAATAACTCCTTACGTATGCAGATTACTTTACAACATTTTCCTTTCCGACATGTAGCCACTGCAAAATGGGCGGGTAACTATTTTACTTACTGATAATGAGACCAACATTGTTAATGCAAAGTTAACTCGCTAACTTCCAGTCCAATTATAATCCTCGTCATCATAATTACTCAACCCATTAGGGGCGGCCTATATCTATCATAGGCCGCCCCTAATGGGTTGTGTTCGTGATCCCCACGCTGGGCTTGGCGGTTAGAGATCGCAGAGCAGAGCTTCTCACACCACGTATGCTACATATGCTGCTGCCAATTGACACCCAGGGTATGTAGCTATGTCTACGCAGACCGGAGCACACCGCGATCGGGGTCGGGAAATGTATTCCTACTCCTCCCCGGTACGGACTTCCGGGTCCAATTAAACCGTATGAAATAGAATAACATTCAAACAGGCACAAACAAAATAATCTAGTATAAACATTTGCAGCGGCTGTAAATAATTATATTTCAAATAGGATTTATAATACGAAGAAAATAAAGTGCTCTCTGTTTTTTTTGTGTTGTATTTAACAAGTTTAATGGTGATTATCTTTATAAGCTAAAATAATCCAATAATAAGAATGTAACTACACGCCCATGTGACTACACCCCCTAACTATAGCGGTCTAAAGTCTGTATTCAAAAGCACCCCAGAACCTTTTATACATAACTTTTAATTATTCCCTACGAACGAAACTTTGGCAGATAGTACTGTATTGTGATACATGCAAAGTCTTTGTTCAGAAATATCCTTCAGTTAAAAGTTTTAATTAGCTAGCGTGTGACTAGTAGTCACTATCTAGCTCCACGTGGTGTACAGAGAATCACTTGTGTTTTCTCAAATACTATATGTAAATTCAATTTGAAAATAAGGTAATTCTTAAACAGTAATGATGCGGAAATGAAACCTATAACCTTTACCATGCAAAATGAAAAGAACTTGCAAACGTAATCCTTTTAAGTAAAAAATAACAACGCTCAATCTAGTGCAGAATGCTGTTCAAAAAAACAGTAAATATAAAAAGTAAGCCCGCGGGTAGTTGTAATTTTCCTGAGTAACATTCACCTACATCGACACATAACTATGTAGTTTAATATATATACTTTTTTTTTTATATCTTCACGCCTATAATCCCCGAAGAGGCAGGCCGAGGAATGCAGAGCACTCCCACGCCTCACGTTTTTTTTTTTTACCTCCCACTATGGAATAGGTGG
>DWEJ01002232.1:0-11767 GCA_018245835.1 Mysoria sejanus stolli | reverse complement strand
ATTGTAGCTAACGTTATAATAATAGCAAAAAATAGTAGCTAACGTTATAATAATACCAAAAAATTGAAGCTAACGTTATAATAATACCAAAAAATTGTAGCTAACTTAATTAACTCCAATGGCAAACGTTAAATATCAACAACACACAACCAATCAATCAACCACCGTTAATACTTGCTAGTCATATCTTAATCTCATTAGGAAACACTGGCCATTCCGATTCGAAAGTGTGGCTATATGTACGAGAACCTATAGTTGTAGGTAGAGTTAGTATCTGTCATTAATCTAATTCTAGGCATGTCTGCACTGCTACAGATTCAAATGCGATATGGATCTAGATATTTATTATTCTCTACGCCGCTGCACGACTTGCATTTCACCTAATGAATATTTTAAGAGATTTATGACGAAACATGAAAATGTAGAGCACAGATTTGGTAGAGCGCATTAAGGGTAAAAAAGTGTGTTCCTATCTGCGGTCACGTTTCTTTTAGTTTTTTTTTGTTTCTTTTCTATTGACTTTATATACTTTGAACAGGAAGTCAAAGTTACTGCGTTTACTAAAAATTTTTAATTTACTAAAAATTAGGCAGGGTACTGTAAAAAAAAACTAGGTAAAAGCTGAGTTTATGTGAATCTGAGACTATTTAAATCAGATTTTAGTAACTAATTTGATCAACTAAGTGGGGCGATATTCTGCTAAGGACTGCGGGCAGATGCTGGATGCGGCAAGTCGAAGAGGACGCTTATGCTTTACTAATGCTTACGCTTTACTAAGGGAAGCTTATGTTCTTTAGTGGATTAGTCTAGACTGATGATGATGTTTAAAATAATCAAATCGAAATATTTTGTTTACCTAGATTTATATAATTACATTGTAATGACGTCAACTGTTTGTTATACGTGGGTCTCCTTTCGAGTTCGAGTAAGAATGTGAACACCATTGCCTATATCCTGGATAACTGGCTTCATATAAGAAGAGTACATGTAAGATCAGATTAGTGTATCAAGGTGAAATCCCCAAACTTACGTAGGAGTGTCCCCAAACACAAGTGAGTTTGAGCTTTAAACTATAACACTATTGTCCAAAAGTGTATATCAAAGTTCTTTTCTGGTTTTCTCGATTTCGCGTTCTGACTTTTTAAATACAATTGAAGTAAATTTGAGATTACTGAACGATCGTTTTTGTTACCCAAAATGAATTGTAACGTTTTATGTTCTCACGTATATTAATTAACTATAAGTTTCTACATTACATACGTGCTTCATGGTTTAATTTCTCAAATAGAGGTTCAATAACTAATAAAAGACGAACTAATCTTTATGATATTAAAAATTGAGAGATACCAACGTTTCTGGATGATTAGTAGAATACATTAAAATATTACTTTACATTTTTTATATATTAGTTAGTCTATATAATAATACATTTGTATATGAAAAAATATTATATGCATAATAGAAAAGAAATGTTATGTAAAATGTCTTCTTTTAGAGAATGTTCTTGTAACATTAGCAGCATTATCTCCCTGTATTATAAAACTGTCTCTGAAATTATTGATCAATTCTACATACCTGGGTATGTATTTTTTATGTAGGTACATATATCAAATATGTCAAGCAATTGTTGTTTCACCATGAACATGTATATCGATGTCTTTCTATGCTCGTTAGCAATTACAATCATCCACATAGTGACGCCAAGTTGTTTTACAAACTGTATAATTGAATGTATTTACATAGATTTTCAATATTTCCTTGCGCGATTAAGTTGTATTGGCTACGTTATCTGGATAACAGAGCAATTTATATGTCAGTAGAATCATATGGTTATTTTTATTTTTTGTAGTTTCCTTTATTTTCTTTCAGCCTCTCTTTTGGTGTTACACTGTTTGATACTCTCTTTTGTACTGTTTGATATTCTCTTAGAGTATAAAGCAAGAAATGCTTTGGGCAAGCAAACCAAGCTTTGGAGAATATTATGGAAAATTACACGGATAATTCCGTTCACTGTGAGTTGTGAGTTGTGTTATAGCGAGTGATCACTAAGCTTAGTAAAAATAATATGTTTTTCGAAACATTCCCGCATATAAACTAAATAAACATTAATTTGTAATCAAATCATTATATATAACCAAATCATTATATGTATATAAGAGTAAATAATAAACGAATAGAATAGCAAAATGTTTTTATTTAATAATGTTGTTTTAAAGTGCTTCCCCTTCAAGTCTTGCGGTTATGTACTAGTTGGTGCAACAGTTTTAACATGAAAATTGTAATTACTAGAGAAATGAAAGGGCAATTACAATATATTATATTTGTTAGGTGTTGCATTAATAATTACATGTATGATAATATTACTTAAGTATTGTAAGTACTATATTTCTCATATAAACATCTAGCTGTGGGAGCTATTAGGGCCGCTCCACAGCTCGAGGCAGCAAGTTAGTATGAATATAAATGTTATCTGGATATTCTATCGCTTCTGGAATTACTCCGCTGTTGGGTATGAGCGTAGGAATAGGCACATTACAGATTACCCAACCGCTTACTGCCACCATAAGAGCACCTAGGCTTGCGAATTAGTACATCCAAGTACATATATGTATCTATATCTTCGTGAAATGATCACGAAAAAGCTTTTCAATTGTCTATTGTCGCAGCATAATATGTCTATTGTACGCCGTGTCGACGGGAATATCTAATGTTAATTAAAAATAATTTACAACGAAGTCCGCCTTCCTGCGGTGTCGGCGCCGCTGCGTGTTAGCTTTTTCATAACAATTGTTGGTTTTTAGCGAATCTGCATGCGAGCGAACAATGCGGGGGAGTCGCGTTAATGTCGTTGTGAATTAACCGGGAGCGGCTTGTTGGGTACTCGAGCACAATAAACAATACAAAACGGAGTCGAATAAAAACAAACGTATAGAAACGTCGCCGCAACAAGAAGAATAGGAAAATTGCTTTTGTTTAAAAAAAAATCGTATTTGTTCGCGTCTCGAGATGAACGCGCCTGCAGTGCGTTGGCGGCGGACCAATCCCGCGCAGGCTGTTTCCCGCCCCCGCGCCGTCGGCCAATCACGGCCGCTCCGCCGTCGCAAGAGCAGTTTCCTTTTTTAAAAGTTTCGCCCTCAACTTCCATCCGATTTCCCGCCTCGACTTCTTAAGTTATGGACAGTGAAAAAATCTGTTGATTTATTTATTAAGACACCAGTTTTTGCGAGTCTTAAATTATGATGTCGGCTGAAGACGCCGCAGCGCCCTCTTTACAAGTTTCACAGTTTTTACAGACCGGGACACTGGCTGAGACGTCGTTGAAAGTTTATTGCAAGTCGCTAATACTGAAAAAAACTCAGCTTAATAAAGAATAATGTAAAAACAATGCATTATTGATTCTTCACACCTGGATGGGTTACTTAGATATTGAAATTAAAATTTATCACAAAAAAAAAATCATTTAACATTATCGATATCTTTAAATATCGATAAATTGTAATGTAAGTATCGATTCACAAATTTAATAGAACATTTAAATATATAGGTATGTAAAAAAATGGAATATCTATGTAACTTTCCTTATGATATGCGAGTAAATTACATTTTAAATACTCTAAACAGATATTGCCTTAAGCTAACACATTCCCACGTTAGCTAGTATTCAGCGGAATTCATCGTTATTCATCGGTATTCAGCCATTGTCACTCCATACGCCTTCTGGTCATCAATGATTTCCATTACCTATTCAATTGTACACCTCATCAATAAGTATTTACTGCGATCAATGAGTACATTCAATTATTTCTCAACAACAATGATTGATAAATAAAAACATGTAGGCACATGGAACAATATGACACTTATGACACTTATACAATAAGAAATCAATTATATGACACTTATACAGTAAGAAATCAGTAAATACACTGCTAAAAAGATGTGTACTTTCGCAAATTGTACAAACAGCTTTATAATTTTAAATTAATGCGATGACGATATATTTACAATCAGTTTTTTTATGTAGATTTAATCAGGACTAGTGTTTTTCTATGTAACTATAGAGGCTATTTACAGAAGAATTTGAACAACACATTCGATTAAAGTATTCCTAGAATGATAAAATGTAGCTTTATACATGAGCCAGAACGTCTCATGTTCTGATGGGTTAGTTACAATAAAATGTAATTCTAAAAACAATAGTGTAAGCATTGAATACAGTCTTAGTGGCGCTGCTGTCGACTTTTAAGCAAGGTTTTATGGATCTTGTAAAATAAAGACAGATTTTGAAATGTAACTACTATACAACTGCCAATTAATAGATTTCTGACATTTGTTCTATAAAAACGGAATATTAAGCTACATAAAATAAATATTTTCTATTTCTATTATGTACCTCTTCAAATTTAATTATGTATGCATAGGGCAGGTAGAGGCGTTTAGATCCACGATTCACCTATTATGTTATACGTTATTGCATATTACCATATAGGTGTCGAACACATAGACTTCGAGCATCATCATCATCAGGCCTTTCCAGTCCACTGCTGGACATAGGCCTCCCAAAAGAGCGCCATTAGCGTCTACTAGGAATTCTAGGTTAGAAAAACACAATATTGGCGATCTGTGACAGACTACTTGAGTATTTTGTACATGTAATTCCATAATGAGATAAAAAAAACCTAATGTCAGTATGTACATTAAAAGCATTTTCACTGTCACTTTTGTTTGAATTAGGAGGGTTAAGCTCATCCCTACCATGGCAGCCAAGTACAATCTGTTACACCATACGCCTAAAAGTACATTAAGGCAAGGCTCGCATGACGGGTCATTTTTTCACAAATTCAATAAATTTTGCAAATATCACGACTCTATTACATAATGCAATATGTTAATACATATAAATTATTAAATTGTCAATGACATATAGATTAAAATATCTAATAATGTATTCGAAGTATTTGTGACGTCTACAAAGTTCACATAAATAATTTAATAATATCCGATGTAACATAAAATTACGCCTGTAAGCCTCGACGAGGTAGACAGAGGCAGACTCTCTTTCAAGCGAAATTTCTTTCCAATTTTTAAATTGCATTTACACTATTCTTCCTACAAATATTAATAAATCATTAAACTATGTAGAAAACCTCAATATTCATCTTTGTCTTTCAATAAATACTGAGATTACATGAATTAACATTCTCATTAATAGCATCTTAGATTCCATTGTACATATCGCGATATCCAGATAGTTTCGTGTCAGTTATCTGGAACAAACCTAACAGAACCCCTATTAGCGTCCACTATAAATATATCCAACTGACGTCTGTCAGTCTAGCCGCGGAACAATCTGGAACCACCTGCAGTTTAAATACAGATCTATTCATAAGATATTTTGAGCATTAGCTATGTAACGAGTAAAATTAAATAGGCTACAATTCACTACGCTGTGCTTCCGGTTACACCTACTTAAAGCTTGTTACTACTTGAATAGCTTTATTATAATTAAATTATCAGCAACATTTAATAGCCAACATTCATGTGAATATTGACTATAAGAAACTACTATGGGTTCTTATATGTGGATTTCAGGTCTAATCTGAAGCTTAAAAATTTTGCAAAGTTCCATTAATTAAACTCTTAACTCTACCTAATATTACTTTAATTTTGTTTATCAATAAAATTCACATTAGAACAGAAAGATATTAAAAGGTGTTGACTCTAAAATCGATCTACTCAAGCTCATTGTACAGGCGTTTCTTTAAGTCATCTTCGTCCACTCTTTTCATAATTTAATTTTTTTTTAATTTATCTATATAAACATAGAAATGACAAACATCAACAGTTATTTAAGGGCCCTATTTGTTCCATGTTGAAGGTTGGTTCCAGAAGGTTTGCTGGTGGACATTTGGTTTTGTAAGGCCAACTTAGAGCGTACTTTCTATATTTTTTGTTGGATTCAATTCTTTTCTAGGAATGAGAAGCTTCGGTATGCTGGTCAACAGCCCTAAAATGCAGCCCTAACCAAAGCGTGCTAGTCTGCGTGCGTGCGATGATTTCTTACACAGTGATAGCGTATTTTAATAGATTTTAACATTGAAATTTTCATTAGATATTAAAATATTTTGTATGTTCAAATTTCAATCTGCTTTACATGTTGTCGCACAAACATCTATTGGGTAAAACTAATCAACATCGAAAACTGCCGTTTTAAATGGATTTAGTTTAGATTGGAATCTGTCGAATTGAATTTGTGTATCAAAAACTAGATAAAGCACGAATGAAATAAAAAATTCTCTATCTAACAGTATTCCTGTATATTTGAATCCAATGTAATTTAAAAAACAGTGTATTTATTTCACGCCTTTCAATATCAGGTACCTACGTACATTCAGAGCGAGTATTACTGTAAATGTAATGAAATTCATGCACTGGATGAATGTCAGTACAAATTAATTTACATGTATTTGATGATTTTTTATGACAAATTTTGTTATCCAGGTATATGTTTAACCAAAGCATGGTTTGTTAAAACTTAAAACATGTCTCCCATAAAAATGACTCGCAACAACGAGTAATATGTGTATCTATGTATATTTGTTCTGTAGATTTAATGTTTGGGGTAAATACTGTCATAGATAGGTACGAAAGTAAAAATGAAGATAGATACAAAGATAAAATGTTTTATTCACACAAGTATGGCTAATCAATAAAATTTAACACAAACATGTATAGGTACATATTCACATGATCACATCGCTATTATCACAAAGTGACAAACTTCTTTCACCTGACAAAGTTCGCCTCTTCTGCACTAATCAAAGTGCCCATAAATTCTTGTCTTTTAAGGAGTTTCCCTTTAGAGGAGAAATTAAAAATATTATGCATGTACACAGAGTAATGAATGCTTTAGTATAAACAAGGTATGCGTTATAGATGACAAAATTAATTATTTCGCATTCGAACGGTGGGTGTGTACGAGTACCACTCCTCTGCCTATCTCTTCGCGAATTACAGGCGTGATGTTACATTTAATTCAATCTAATGAAACCATTACAACGTAATGTGGAGTAAGAAAAAAATGCTACGTATTTTTTTGTGTTCAATAATGATATTTTTAAATACAACTCTGTTACAGCAGTAGAAATTTTTGTATATGTTTTTAAGTCAAAAGCAAACTCAGACATTTTCAAAAATATTATAATCCAAATTCAAAACGTAATTAATCTTGATAGATAATTACACACGATGAATGTGAGAAAATTGCCAATCTATTAATTTACGCACTCAGTAGGAGGTCGCAGAACGATTAGAAAACAATATATACTAGCAAAAACAGCGCAAAGCTGGCTAAGCCCAAAAACACATATCATTTGCCTAATTAGATTGGGCGTTAAATCGCCAAACGACCATTTATAATCTGTTCATTTAAAAATAATGCCGCATAAAAAACTCGTCAAAGATATTGTCAGGAGATACGGCCGCAGTCTGTTCGCAGGCTTCGTTCGAAAAAAAAAACATAAAAAAACTCTCTCGAGGCGATCCGTGACTCCTATTTTTTTGTTTTATTATTTTTAATTCATATTATCGTAAGGCTATCCCCTTTAATTTTGTTTTTAAGTATGGCCCTCGGTATGCTGGCAGCTACGTTTATGGATGTTCAGAATTCCGTGGCGTATCGTCCACGGGGCGATTTCGTTTTATGTAAATGCCGGATTATGCAGGTGTGTTTTAATAATTGTGACAGATGTAAACTCGCGGCCGCCGATTCTCAGTAAACACTGGACGGAACGGAGCTCTAAAGGACTGCTTCAGAAACATTTCGGGTATTAATTGCGAACGTGACTTATTTCGAAATCTTAGACATATCATAATAAATACACGTATGTACATATATTACTCTAATTATTGCTATTCTTTTTATGTATAATAATCTAGTGTTACCAGTCGAAATTCAACGATACGCAAACTTTAATACTTGTTAATTGGCTCGCATGGTTATAACAATGTTAAAAATGAAGTAGGGTATGTAATAAGGGAAAAAAAAAACAAAAAAAAGCTATTTCTGATATTCCGAATATTATTTAGTAACATATTGTATAATTTAGTACATATTTTAAGTAACTATTAGAATGACAAATGTATTCCAAAATTGAAAACAAAGTTTTAAATACTACTTCCATCCATTCTTTGGTGACAGAAAGACAGAAAAAATATTGTGTCGTGAAATGTAAGTTAAGAAAATTGTACAATAAAGGGAAAACTATAATATTATATAAATAGCAAAGTTTAAATAAACATGATTATTTATTTAATTATTATATGCTGAAGAAACTAAATAGAGTAAATAGTATAGAACTAAATTAAGCAAAATTTTAATATCAAAATGTAAGCAGTTACAACATTTTCATGCAACATTTGTATTTGCTAAAAGGAACAAACTTACATACTCGGCTATAAAATGCACTAGATACAACACTAATACAATAAACTGATACAACATATTACTAATTCTCCTAACCTTTATATTTATAGCTAAAAGTACAGATAAGCCTGCAAATGATATACGTATGATGCACTTTCGTTGAGTGCCTCGTTGGTCGTGTTGGTTGCGAGTTCGACTGCCGATGGAAAGGTTCTATTTTCAAATCTTGGGTCAGGAACTATTATAATTTTTTAGTAGTCACTTGGAGTCTGGATATGTGCCAGGTGTATTACTATAGGCTCGCCGCCTTATACACAGTGGGACGTTAATGTAACTGGTGAAACGTGGGAGGGTACTCCACTCCTCTGCATACCTCTAGTGCTAATATTATTTAGTTTTATACGCACTTTACACGGTGTTATAAACATGATCTTGTATTATTACTACAGATATGAGCAATAACGTTGAACAAAGCCACCCTGGGCGGGGCTCATCGCGCCCATGAGTCAGTGAAATACTTTTCTGCACTTTAATAATAAATTTACTGCCAATTATAAATATCCAACAAATTATTTAATCGAATACAAACACTGATTAAAATATAATACTGATTAAAACAATTATATTTTTATATATATAAATTGAAGCTTATTCACAATATCCTATTAAAGCCACATGAACTCTGTCTCCTTAATGCGCTAATTTTTATTTTATACAAGCGGTATTGGCTATATACTTATTATATTATACATAGTATCATCTTTTAGTATATAGGACGTATAATATAACAAGTGGGACTAAGTACTACTCCAATCTGCCTATCCCGGAGACACACAACGTGGTGTTATGTTAGGTACAGTATCATCAGCCTATTGCACTGTTGGTCCACTGTTGGTCATAGGCTTCCTATGAAGGGTTATGCCTATAATCTTAACGCAGGGCTTGCGGGCTGGGATTCGCAGAGCACAGCTTGTAACACCAACTACGCTGCTGTTTATAGGTGGTCAGGGTATTTATTTAGCTGTGCCTACCTGTGACAGACCGCGCTGTACCGCGATCTGCCATTGCCGGTTTAGTCGGCTCTTACGATACCCTGTATCCCGGTACTGGTCGCGGAATATATTCTTCCGCCGCCCCGACACAGAAGTACGATATGTACCTATTATTTGCAATATTATGCACTACATTTGTTTTTGTAGTAAAATAATTAGGTAATTCAATATATTAACAAATTATTAAAGAATTTGGAAAATTTCAGTTCAAATAACTTGCTTTCAATAACGTTTCAATAACTTACGCTACATAAACAACGAGTAGGCAATCAGTCAGACCGCGTCGAGTGATTAATATGCTGATATCTGACATCAATTTCACGTCGGACTGAAATGTTATCGGACATCATCTACAGGTACGATATCTATGGAAAGTAATATGAAATGTACTATTGAAGTATTGAAGGTGGTAGAACCCTCTGTGGTTCGACACCACCGACATAGGTGCGGCACCACCGCCGCACCTATTTCTGCCTTATAACAGCAGTGTTAAGCGCTGCTGTGTTCTGGTTTGAAGGGTGTGGTAAGGGATACTTTTTCGAGGCATTCCAGTTTAGTCTCAGGGTTAGAGGCGTATCTATGGTCAACCTGAGATAGGAATCTAATCTTATCTGGGTTTGATAACTAATGTCCATGGGCGTCAGTAGCCACTTACCATCAGGTGGACTGCCCGTCTGCTACTTCTATATTATAAAAAAAAAATCTTTCCGCTCCCCCGATAATACTTTTTGAAGGGATATATATTTTCGGGATAGCCCGCCGATCCTATCCGAGGTCCTTCTTCATAAGCCCACCTCACTGTGGTCGTCGCGCGAACTGATATTTTTTGGTCATAGAAAAAAATCAATATAATAATAGATTTAATGATTCTACGAAAGTTTGTTTACGTATGTACAACCGTCTTATAAAAAGAGACTAATTAGTATAAAAATGTCACATCTAGAAAGTGGGGCTATTAAACTCCTTCGCCTACCCTCTAAGGAAACACAACAGTGATCTAGAAAAGCACTGTATCGACAGGTCCCTGTTAAGTACAGATGTGGATCGTCCGGTAGAACCTTTGACCGGACAAATCATAAGCGACATATACAGAATTTCATATAAAATATTGGTAATGCAATGTTAACGAGATCTCGGTTATGTAAAGATGCAATATTTTGCATTTAATAAGGGCCGTACATAGCGAGACGCGCGTGGCCGAGGGCGAGAGATGGATCCGGAGATAGCACCTCCTCGATCGGACCTCGTTGGGTATGAAATTATTGGGAAACTCGCTTCGTGCACGATGCATCTGCTCAACTCGAGCTAATGTTGCTTGCAAACGATCCGAGAAAGCCGAGTAGGTTTTAAGAGATAAATCTTTGAGATAGTGGAAAAGACTTTAACTTAGCTCGCCTCGTCGCATATAGTTACAATTTGTGAGAAACTTTTGCAATCCCGACGACGGTTGCCGTTTAATTATTGGATTAAGCAGAGTTTCGCTTAGTTTTATAACTTCGACCCAAATTCGGCCGTACACATTTAGATGGTCTTAGTGCTTTTTTATTTGCACGTAATATTGTAATCTCGTCGATTCGCCAGTACAATGTTATCATTAAAAATAAAAAAATGGCGAATTGAAATAAGTAACTTATTATCACTATATAGTCACGCTAGGACCAATACCTCATATGTGCTTTGTAAAATATCATGTCAAATAATTTCAGTTCAAAAGCCGAGTTATTCTTGAGCTAAGTTTCGCTATTACCCTCAAGATTTCTCATTTCTACAGTCCCGGTCGTTAACCCGGACGGTGTGCGAGCAATAAAATATTGTCGATAAATTAATGGTGTGGTATTGAGCGTTGCAAGTGTGGAGGCCCGCGGCCGGGGCGTGTCCCGGCACCTGTGCCTTTCATTTGAATATCCTCCCAAATCGATATTTTATGTGTACATCTGTAATTAACTTTGAACGAAACATCGATTTTTTTGAAACATCGTATCGATGTTCACGCCTAGGCGTCATGTACGACACTGCTCATGATGTACGAGTTTATTTGTTCCCTTTGGGATTTATTTGCATTTTTATCTTAAGGAAATGAAAGTGAAGAAACTTATCTATCGCTATTTATATGAAAATAAATTTAATAGTTCGCAGGAAAATTAAGCAGTTTTCTTTTATGATTAAAAAGAAAGATGTTAACTAGGAAAATCAAATTGAACTTAATGTCACTTTTTTTTTTTTTTATAATATGGAAGTAGCAGACGAGCATGCAGTCCACCTGATGGTAAGTGGCTATTGCCGCCCATGG